>JAQFYM010001227.1:0-37039 GCA_034694785.1 Agrenia bidenticulata | reverse complement strand
TTTGTCTTCACGCCCAGCTTAAGGGGACACTTTTTCACGGGGAGACAATATTTAATACGACAGGGGGTCTAAAATTAAAGGGAAAAAATTAGAGCAATAAAAAATTTAAAAAATGGAATTTTTTTAAAATTTATCAAGAAGTTTTTTCAAAAAATACATTTTTGTCGGATTACCATTTTTTTCCCTTTTTGTTTAAACCCCCCCCCCTCAAAAAATTCCTGGCTACGCCACTGGCATACATAGCAAAAAAAGCTGTACAAGTGACCGCTTTCTCATATTTAAACATCGCACAAGCGTATTCATTTTACTATGGAACGAAGATTGTCTTTTAAGGGGCAATATGAAAGAGGCGTTACAATTCAAACTTACTATGATTAATTAAGTATACTATGTCAACGATTTATATGCATATTAAAAATACAAGTACAAAAGAAGAAGCGGTTACTAGTGACAATAAAGATTTTTAACGAGTTAAGAAAAATAAAAATGTATCAATCAATAATCATATCATTAATTTAGTACAGAACTGCCCCGAAAAGAGTAGCATCGTGAAATCAAGTTAAATACAATACGTAAGAACTACGGTGTCTAGCAAAAAAAATAAAACTGCCCTCTAAAACATTTACAGGTAGGAAATGGCTTTAATGCATAAAAAATGATTACAAATGCGTGCAGGTATGCACGAAAGCAGCATCTGCCGACATTCAGGCTGCAAAACGTTTTTCAAAGGCTTTATATAAGAAAAAACAACAGCACAAAACGACTAATAAGGAATGGTGGCAAACAGGGGTTTATTGCAGATCTTTGCCAAATAATTCTATCGTAAATATTTAAAGAACCCATGGGGGTACAAAAAGGACAAAAATCGTATGACCGTGTTGTTTGTTGTCAATATGAATGGAGACAGTTTTGTCCAGTAGTTTGGATTATCAGTCAAATCACATGCCATTCGTGACAATCATGCAAATAAATTAAACGTTGATAACCCGCACAGAAATCTGCTTGGTGTGATACAGTAAAATTAAATTACGTTTTAACAAAATGCAATAGTGAGATGCAAACAGGGGCGGATCATCAACTTTCGTAAGTTTTAGGGGGGGGGATCAATATGTGTTACGCAAATCATTTTGAAATACGACCGTAGAAAAATTAAAAAATGCATTTTGCCATAAAATTTTTTGTTCATGATAAATAGATATTTTTAAAACTGTTTTTAAGCATTTTGTAGGACAAAACATATCAAAATTGGTCCCTTTTTCATGGCCCTAAAAGGTAACGCCCCTCTTTTCTCCTTCAACCCCCCTCATGATTCGCTTATGGATGCAACAACAAAACAAACATATATTACTTTTCCAAGACAGTTTCGAATCACATAAGATTATGCGGTATTCCGCAATTTAACGGCAATACTCGTCTGACAACACTTTTTTTCACATCCAGCTTCTAGACCAAGCCATAATCTGGCCATGTGAACGCAACAAAATAGCAAGTATAAGTCAAATTACTTAATTACTAGTATCAAAACAAGAAATATTGTCCTTAGTTTATACTGATGTCGCTGCTGCATTTATAAATAATTTTAAATGAGGCGATGTTTGATAAAAAGCAATAGTATACCGCTGCCATCAAAGATAAAAATTTTCAGTTACAGTAAATATATATATAACAGTGATAACGCGATTTTAGGGTCACACGAAAAATGACATAAGACATATATATGAATAAATAAATTGACTGTATAAGAATTCATGGCATAAGTAAGAAAGCAAAATCTGAAAGATATATACATGTTAAAAAAGAAGGATTGATTAAACCAAAAACTGAAACTATGAACTATATCAGTACAGTTAAATACAAAATAATAAGTATCTCTTAATATTTTACAAAGTTTCTATAGGAAAGCATGGTTAATACAATACAAGAGGAAAATGGAATCGACGAAGCTTTTTTCTATGCAAGAAAAATATATGTAAATAATGTTATTTGTGTATTTGATAAAATTTACAGCTTTTAAAGGTAATGTAAAATGTAACATGGAAGACTGCATACGCATTAACGATTTATGTTCAATTGTTATGATGTTGAAAATAAAGTTATTTTTCAAGTCTCTTTGTTTATTAGTGTAGTTGTATAATTTTCATAAAACAACATACATAAAGCTATGCAAAAAAATACACGCCGGTCGTTTTTCATAGCTTTTTGCTACCGATAATTCCATATACTCTTTATTAATATCCTACATTTTTAATCCACAAATCATAGTTTTTAATCATTTTACAAACATAATGTGTATTCTTATCTTAAGTTTTTCTTTCTGAATACTTCTTTTATGCTTAGAAGCAACACTCCTACTATCAAAGAGTTTCACCCAAGTCATCATTTTCTTTATTAGATTTTTTTAGTTTATAAGAAGTAAATATAATCAAAAATTGTTTACTATAGACATATATACCTGTATTTTTTTCATTGTTATTTTGTTTTTTTTATTTTGTAATCAAACATTTAAAAACTATCCACATCCATTATAGGTGAACATGAAAACAAAAAAAAACTCTTACATATATGTCCTACCTTGTTTGGGTAATATATTTTGGTTGTTTCCTTATATTCCGTTGCAGTTTATAAATGCTTGCAATAAAAATACATGCCGTTTATATTATAGAATGTAATAAAACATCTATAATTTTTGTTGAAACTAAAAAACGACGATTTATATAGGCGTTCAACAAATATCAATAAAACAAATGTGGACAAAAATACATTATCAAAAATGATAACAAGCATGTCGAGAACCTTTTACCGTATTTTAATTTTTAGAAGCGGTTAAGATGGCGTTTACGATAATTTCATAAAAATTTTATACATGGCCTTATTTTTTTTTAAGTGTAATAATTAAAAATTATGAGGTCTTATTTTGTTTACAAACGCAATGAAATACGTTATTATGTCTTGTCTATATATATTAACACGAAATCCATTACTTTTTATTATATAAGAAAACCTAAAACGACCGCTTAAAAGTGTTAACTAAGATTAAATCCTTAATCTTTTCGTTTGCTAAACATATAAAGTAACTTATATTTAATAAAAAGTGTTTTTTACGTGAACGTAAATGTCTTGCGGCTTATAATAATATATATAAATATTACTAAAGGCGGTTGTTTTTTCGTTCGTGCACCTATTTGGAAAGGTAAACGCACCAAAAATGCCAAGAATGCAATTTTTTTTTACATATCTATACTAGCGATAACTTGCCTTATGTCCAAATATAAGAAAATTTATTTAATTTTAATTTTTTATTTTTGGTTTTAGTTTTAGTTTTTGTTACTGTACTTTTGATTTACCTGTATGCGTTTTAGTTTTATTGTATTTTTAGTAATTAGAAAATCGTTTTATGATTTTTTTTTTAAAATTCTCTGTTATTAACGCACTATTTTATTGCATAATTAGATACTGTTAGCGTTAATTGCAGCTGATCACCATAAACAATTACGCATTAGATGCATTGGCAAGAACTATAGCTTTTTGTAAAAAAATGTAGTCTGGTTTTGTATAAGCTCTACTGATAATACTCTATTCCAGTTACGTTATTTTTTATAGTCATAAATTTGAATAATAGATGCAATTGCCTCATGTTTAAAAAAGTTTCATACCAAGCAGACATTTACCTGGACGTCAAATATTGAACAGTATCGAAAAACTTTTTATTTTGTACTGTAAAGTATTCAATTCGTTTTAAACATGTATATTTTTATAGCATAAACTGTTATATTTATTGAATTGTTCGAAAGTTCATTTTTTTTTTGTTTTAAAAACCTGCAAAACGATATAGTATCGTAGTGTTTTTTGTTGACAAGGGTCTGTCATTTTGTCTACCATATGTGATTAATAAAACGATGTAGCTATAAACTACAATGGAAGAAAAAATTTTAAGTCAAAAGCTGCTAAAAGTGCCCGACATTTTTGTTTTTATAGTTAGTTGAGAAAACATACGGCACTACGATAATTTGTTTTTTGAATACAAAGCAAAAAGTTTTTTTATTTTTATAGCAAATTGCTTTTATTTCAAAACTGATTTTAATGCACTTTCTAGAGAAATATTGCCAAACTAGATCGTAAGCACTCAACATAGATCTGTTATACCTTTAGCATTTTTACACGTTTTATAGCTCTTAATCTACAGCACTTACCTAATTTCATTCTAACCAAAAATGTATCTTCATTAAGCACGTTTTATGCGGGCTAACAAAACACAAAAACTACGCAATTAGTTACGTTCAAACTAGTTATATGTAGTTTAAAACAGTTTGGTGCAAAATGTGTATACGTACAGTATAAAACTTTATCAACGGTAAACTGCGTAGAGACGTTGTAATAATTAATGTATTATAGAACCTTACACTGGTTCCAAATCTACATAGCACACGCTACTAGTACCTAGAAACAAGTGTAATTGTGACACGGTAGCGTGATAAGGTGCAAAAATACGATGCGCCTGCCATTGTATATGTTACACATTAGCTTGCGAATGTAGTTATTGTGGTATATTGTAGTAGGCTATCCTTTTAATAATATTTAATATGAAAAAACAAGTTTAATGCAAATTTTTGCATAACTTAAGCGTAAAATTTTTACTTGATACATTTAACTTTGCAGTAAAAGACTAAGTTAAAAAACAACCGGGTTACTGCAATAAGATTGTTTAAGAATATAGTACTGTGTGCTTGTGCAAGAAATAAATTTGCCTATGTTGTGGATTACAAAATGTTACTACTTAGTAGGAAAAATGATTCTTTCATGCTTTTGTTGGTTCGAACCACAAAAATAGTAAATATTTTGTCTTCAAAGACACTTGCAAATATACAAAAAATAACCATTTTATTATTAGTTATAGGAAACACCAATGGAAGACTAAATTTTTGCAAATTAATACTTGTTAAAACATACATATATATCTTTTTTTACATTGTTACTAAAAATCAACGTTTAGTGTTTCTTTCGGTTATGTTATGAGTCTTTCTTTTTTTTATAAGCCTTGAATAGATAGTTGGATAAGCCAGATGGAACTATTGCTGTACCTTTTTTCCTTAGGTTTGTCATGAATAAAATTTCTTTATTTTAAAATCGTTTTCTTATAAAGGCAAACTTCGAACTCAAACACAAACTATTTCTTATCTAATCAGTTGTCAATTTAAAACATGTTCTTTAATCTTAAGATAGCCCTTTTAGAACATGATATCAACGATCATGTAAATAACAGTCAAAAATGGGGTTTGATAGGTGCAAAACTTGATAAGTCAGCAGGGCGTTGCAATGCGCACCTCAAACGTCATTTTAAAGCATTTTACTGCATTTTTGTATTTAGAATGTAGGGGTTTTGCAAGTTACTACAACTTATATTATCAAACTGGGTTCGGACTATTGTAGCAAGTTTTCTTACATAGTTTACTAAAAAACTTGAAAAAAACTGATAAGGTTGGTTTTATTTTCTTTCATTAGTTTTTATATTGCAATACGAGTAACTACTAGTAATATCATATCTGAACACGATTTATGTTGAACGGAATAAAAAAACGTTATAAAGAGACACATAAATGTAAATAATATGATTCAGATATATATGTTTTTAGAGTCTATTTTAATAACGGAACTGAAGCCACGTATAACTTTAAATCTGCTTAAAATAAAAAATTTGCCGGAGAACTTGTACTTATTTAGGAAAATAAAATAAAAATAAGAAAAAACTACAAGCAAAAAAATAAAAAAAAAATATAGTATAAACGTAATATGCACATCTAGCTTAAAGAGGTAATCCTGTAAAGTGTATGTTCGATATTAACTTTTGTATACAGGCATATTTTTTTATCGTCACTTAAAACGAAAAACCAGACTGTTCGTCTGCGTATTATATAAAAAGAAAATTTGCTGGTGTTTGTATTGCAAGATATCTCAGCGCAGTGACGTATAAGGATAGAAAAGAAAATGCAAGGGGTATTATTTTTCCCAATTGTGTTTGAAAAAATTTTTGCCCGATTATAGGGTAAAATTTAGTACAAAACTTTTATAGATGTTTAAATTTTAGCCAAAAAAAAAAATAGATTAAAATAAACAATTCGATCAAAATACATACTAAACGATTATTTTGACCTAAAAGCAGGGTGTCCGGTTTCGGATCTGAGACTCACACATTAAGAAAAAATCAAGCATTATGTAAAAAGTTTTGAAAGAACAATACTTTTGCAGCTATCTTAATTCTCAACAAAAAAACTATTAATGTTGTGTCTAAAGCAATAGTAATAGATTGAGTACATCACTGGTGCATTTCTAAATGCTTTTCTAGTTTAAAAGCGAATAACTAAACGCAAATGTAAATTACTGGTACAATGTGGTCTATTGCTACTTGTTATACGTGTCACCGTACAACAAGTAGTTGCAGCCTATTATACAGTTGCTAGTTCTTATAAAATCTATAATCGCGCGTTTTTTTTTCTCGCAGTTGCATTGTATAAAGAAAAACTTTTGGTGTTTAAAAAACAATTAGAGTATGTGCTAAAGAAAAACAAAAAAAAGAGTAAAGTTTGTAAGAGAAAAACATAATAATATACGTAAAAAAAACTACAGTCACGACACTTAATTATTTCGCCTGCCACATATTTTGCAAAACTCAGCAGAGAGGCACAAAACGAAAAAAAAAAATTTTAGTGTATAAAAAAGGCCAGTTGTATATTTTGAAAGTAATAGTTTGCAATTTATAGCTTTAAGATGCGAAATTTCAAATCTAGTTTAATTTCGAACAACATAACAAAAAAGTCAAAACTAAGCATGGATGTTAGTATAGGTTACAACTTTAGCGATATGTAACAGCCCAAGCAGTAGCTTTTAAAAAGAGATACTGATACGCTTAAATTACAAACAGTTTGTTTTATCTTCGAAATCTATTTACAGAAACGCATTTGTAAAAAAAACAAAAGAAACGAAGTGTTGCGATGATTGATGTATGTATTAGTGGTTTTCTCATACTTTTAAATGCGCACAGTATGGTTGCAAAACACAAAAATAATTCAAAGTAAAAACTACGGATTATAGCAAATTTTTACATGACCTGAATCACGCCATTTTATTTGCTGTCACAGTGGTTCAATTGGAGCAAAATTTGAACTTAGTTCTTCTTTTAATATCGAAAAGCAAAATATTAAAGCAATAGTAATTTTTCATACTAAAACACTATATTGCCGCTTAAACAAGCAATAAAAAGAGGAAATACTTAAACCGCATGTATGTGAAATAAATAATTTTATGATCCAACAAGCATTGTTAAAATATTTTAGCTTTCACTTATATATTCAAAAAGTATTTTTATTACACATCCATTTGTAGTTATAATCAACTTTTGTATAAATTTGTAATTATAAAAGTTTTAAAATTTATAAGTTGCTTTTCTTATACAGATAGGTATTCTGTTCAGATACATATTCAAAACGTAAAAAAGTATTTTCGAATAGCCCACATCGACATCTACTATGTTGAACGGTTTCTGTTGTTTATTCTAGTAACGAATTTTATCTGCCGTGCGGAACTACTATGCAGTATTCTTGCAGAAGCTGTAAAACGTGCTGTCTTATATATGCTGCAATTAAAGTTGACAACCACTTGTTTTTTACCACCGTAATACATCTGTACAGGTGTGTTTAATATCACATACGCATGAAATGCCTTAGTTAAGAAAAAAATTTTTTGAAGAATAAGTGGCCATTCTTGATTTTGATGTATATGTGTAGCAGTCATATACCAAGCTAAAATTTTGCATCGATTTTGATTTGTCTTGATTTAATTGCTATTGTAGTATTTGTACGTTTTTTCGATTTTTGCTTACGTTTTTTTTTTCAACATATTTATCGGCTTTTATGTTGTTTTTTATTCCTTTTTTCGTATTGTCAACAATAGTTATATATTGACTACTTGCAAGAAAATTATTCTAGGGGGATTATAGTTGTTTTCAGCCTTTATCTTTATATACAAAAAAAAATATTTTGGAAAAGGTCTGTACAAAAAGGTTTTGTGTATTAGAAAGCGTATTCAAAATACAAAAAAAATATCAACTTTATTTGACTACAATAGTTAAGGCTGCGCTACATGCAGCATTAGTGTTTAGATCGTAGGCCTGTTTTATTAGGAAATAATGGTTCTTGTTTATACAATCCGTTATTTTTATAGAAAAAAACTGCTTTTTTTATAGTTTACAGCATTTGCACATCACATACAGTTATACATTTTGTAGAGGAAGAAGTTGCATCTTTGTAAACGTAACGGCTATTTTGTTTTAGTTATCTGATTTCTTTTTGCGCAAAATTAAAAAAGTCAAACGGTATTTTTTTATTTTACAAAAGTTGTGGTCACAAGGTTTGTCATATATGATATAGCAAACAAACAAGCGCAATAATTTTGTTTTTGGCAATAGACAAGTATTCACAATACCACGTATAGTACAAAAGCCGATTAAAAATTCAATATAGATGGTTGCTTCTTGTTTATGTTTTATCATAATTGTATCTTAAGCGCAAGCAAATTAAAGTTTAGTAGTACTTTACAACTAAAAAACAAAAATTCCAACGTATACTAGTCCACACACAGCTGACCACAAGATTTTTTTACTACCATTGACATATTGCAGCCAATTGCAGTTAAATAGTCTATTATGTTGATTTGTATATCATCATTTTGTAGAATTCTTCTATCGTAGTTTTTTGTAGTAAAACTTTACGGTATTTTAGAAGCTTAAAGATCGGCAATATAAAAAATTAAATACTTTAATTTACGCTAACAATTGCAATGCCGTCATAATTTGTTATAAAAAAAAACAACCCGCAACAAAAACAAAAAAAACACACAAAAATAATTTGCAATTTTGTATGCAGTAAAGTGCATCATGAGATATTTTGTGATGTAAAACAATCAGGTGAAAGTTCTGAAATGCATACACGCAAAAAGCTAGTTCGAAACTCATTTTCACAGGTTAAAAGTTGTATTTTTGCGTGAACGCCATATAATTATGTTTGTATGAGGTGCGAAATACGCAATAAGCATAAGCGTCTACCCTAGCAAAAATTTTTTAATACATAATTTTATCCCAACAAAATTTGTCGTCAACCTTGCGCTTTTACATTTTTACTTTTCAAATCTCGAAATAAAAGATTCCATATGTAAAAAATTGTACAGTATTGTGCCTTGTTCTTTTTGTAACAAATCATGAAAACGCTCCATTTTTATAGTATTAAAATGTGTTTTTTGTAATTTGGAAATTAGTTTAAAATGTAACTGAAAGCGCGATATGCGACTCAATACATCATATGTCTTGTAGTGCGCAAATGTAACGACATTCTTATTATAGAACATAATACAGCTTCTACAGATGATTTGCTTATTAGTTCATAATATTGTAAAAAAAAACCAGCATTTATAGTTAGAATACTTTTAAAAAAAAGCATACGTCTAGATATTTATAATGCACGATTATACCGCTTTAGTAGTTTGTTTTTACACATGCAATCAAACTTGTTTTTTACATTTTATCCGCTGCAACGTATCTTTTGTGTAATCTTGACTTCGTATTAACAGTATTCTTTGATATTGTAACTAGGGCGCAATCCCTTATTACACTTTGTATTTTACAAGCTTAGCAAAACTTATGCTAGGCGGCTTGGAAAGTGGCTATTAAAAAGCTGGGGAATTTTATTGTAAAAACACAAAAAAATAAAGTGAGTAACGGCAGTGGCGCACATAGAGGGTTCCATTGATGGCCTGAGCCTTATACTTTGGCCGCAAGTGTAGCCTATTTAGGAGGAGACATCTTCTTTTAGGGCGTCAGAAACCAACCAAATATTTTTTTACTACGATATTTGGCAAAAATTTTTAAAATTTTATACAAAAAAGCCTTTAATATATTTTTTTCTTTTTAGCAATTATTATTTTTTGCCCCCACTTTTGAAAATCCTAGTTACGACCGTAAGTGACAGTTATGTATAATATGTATAATTAGTAAAAATTTTTAAGTAGCTATGCAACTTTAGTAAATAATATTTCTTACAGCTTGTCAACAAAAAAAGTTTTTTAATGTATCTGGTTTGTTTTACTGACCGACATCCATACCCTCATATTTTTTTATGGTTGCAAACTAATCCATCCATTATTAATAATATCGCTCCTTTTTAAAGCTTTAATGTATTTTATTTGCGCTTTCGTTAAGGCGGTAAATCATATACCGAAAAAGTCTATTTTTTATCAAATGTCGCAAAATATTAACCAAAAACCCAAATTCTCGCAAAAATTACGTGGCACTGAAAAAGCAAAAAGTCCAATAAAAAAAACCTTAAATGACGTAAATTAAGATAAATTAAAAACAAATAACTTTTTTGTACCGATCGCGATGTGACATGATTTGCGGTTTACTGATATGCATCATATTTTAGGTATAAAAATTAAAAAAATATGTAAAATATATTTAAAATACGCACAAATATGCCGTACCATTAAATACCCTCCTTTATTCTCCTTCATAAAGCCAGGCACATGCATTTTTTGTAGAAAAAAACATCTATGTTTTATCATATGATAAATCGCATTTTTAATGAAGAATTAAAATTATAGGTAGTAGAATAAAATTTTTATTTTTGAAATTGTATTTTACAGTTAGGATTATAACATTATAAAATTATTAAATTTTTACAAATTACCTTTTTACTTTATGTCTTGTGCATGTTGTTGCCTAGTTGATGTATCTTTTTTTTTAGATAAATGTATAGAATCAAATTATTTTTTTTAGCCGTGTTCGTACATTTCCATTGAAATTTTGTATTATTTTTTTTTGGTAATATAGCGTAATTTACTAAGGAAGATTCATTTGGTATAGATGATTCTGATGGAGTAAAATTTATTGAAAAATTAAAATAAAACATGGTAGAATTTCTTTGGATTAATTAACCCTTTATTAACGCCTAAAAAATTTTACAAAATAATTTTGAAACGCAACCTATTCTACGTTTACTTGAAGTAGTTGTAATCTATTGTTAATAGACATATTTTTGTTGGTATTTTTTGTAGATAATTTTTTTTTATGCAAAGTATACACTCGTCTCCTAAGCACTTTGTCAAACGACACGAGGACCGTATTCTGGTACTTTTAACAGTGACCAGATGACTCCCGTCTGGAAAAATATAGACAAGCCAGGTTACGTCAAAGATAAGTGTCTTATTGCCACTTTAAAGTATATAAAAAAGTATAATATCAGAGATACTAAAAATTTTTGTATTTTTGTGTATAAAATACATTTTTCCATATTTTATAAAAGATTACGTACGTAGATATTTGGCTTTGCATTAGCGCAAAATATACGTAATCAGCAAAGAAACCTAATCGTGATGTTAAAAAACGGAAAAGTGAACTGTTCTTAGTCGATTCTTTTAAATTTTCTGGAGCGAATCAGTATTTCTACAAAAAAATATGTGATAACGTAATAGTAAATCTGTTTAAATGCTTTATAAAAACTTTGCATGCATATAGACAGTTTAAAAGGAAAAGTCGAATTTGAAAACAACTATTTATTTAACAATATTCAAAACAGTTGTTGGGGTAAGTGCGTAGATCAATGACCCAGATCAATATATGGCTTTAAACTGCGCTTTTAAGGCTTTAGATACGCGGTTTTGCGGTGCATTCAAAAGAACTCCGCCAGCCAAGCAAGATGCGTCTTTAAAATCAGCTTATATGTTGTTTATTATGGAGTTTTAGGGGTGTTCTAGAATACTGAAACTGATAGGAGATAAATGATTAACAATTGTCGTTGATAAGATAATAAATGTATTTATACATGGCGATTTTAAATAAAGAAGTATCACTACATGGTTTTCTTTAATAACAAAAATAAGCGTGGCCAGACTGCTAAATCCAACCACAGTTTTTTTTTCAATCGATAAAAAAAAAAGAAATTTCAAACAGTCATATTTATTTAAAAGCAGGGTGTCCGCTCTAAGTTTGAACAGCTAATTTTATTATGAGATATACAATAATTTGGCAAAAAATAGAACCCCGGCAAAAATCTACAATAAAAATATTTACTAGCTTTACATGTTGCAGTTGTTTATAACAAACAGATTAAATGCTTGCAAGAATATAAAAGAAAACAGGCAACAGCGACTCTATGTAACTGTTTCCGTTACAACATGTACTCATAGTAATGGACGTTTTGATTTATTTTTATTTTATTGAATCATTTTTTTATATTAATTAGTTTTTTTTCTAATTTCCTTTTTTTTTTATAAAAGACCCAAAAAATATTTCAAACAATAATACAAAAAAGTCAAGGTTTTGTTTTTACAATTTTTTGCACTGCGAATTTTGTGTAAAAGCCGGCACTTTTTAATTGACTTAAAAAAGGCGTATAAACACAGATCGGACATCCTGTAAATTTGTTATGTATATAAAAAATAAGTACATATATGCCGTACGTTATAAGAGAACCGTGTGTTGCTATCGGGGGTCATTTCTTTATTTATAGCTTTTTTTACACTTTTTTACAAATTTATGCAAAAAACATGTCAGGACATTGTTTCTAATTCCTTTAAAGTTCAGCAATATTTAAAAAACATGTTATGATGCAATAACAGTTTTTGCTAATAAATTGTTTACTTATATATGTTTACCATAAACTTGTTAAAAAATAAAAAACAGTATTTGCCAAAAAAACAGGGTCTTTTCAGAACAGATATACCCGCAAGTGTGGTTTTAGTATTCTACTACATAATAGAATGTGTTACTGTGCAAGGGTAAACTAAAGCACGTGTTTTTCATTTTTTTTGCATGCAGCATATGTGCGTTTTTTTTATTGTTTATTGCAATAGCTATCTATAATACGCAGCATAAAAGCCGAAATTCATCTGCTGTTTTTAATTCTTGCTAATTTAGTATGGTAAGTTTTGTCTCGTCAAGTTTGAAACATAAAAAAAGATGTTAAGTTATTTAAAAACTTTGTATGGTAAAACATACTAGATGTAACGACGTATACGCACTGTAAAATCAATACTACAAAACTAAAACGCAAAATGCCGGAGTAACCATATTGTATTTCACATCAGTCCTAGTGTAATATTTGTAAACGTAGAGCTACACGTTTTGTTAAAGAAAAGCAGTATTGCTATTAGATTAAGTAACAAAATATTTTCTGTATTTGTATTTTCGGCTGTGACTTTGATCTTTTCTTTCCATTGCTTTCTTTTGCTTCGCACACAAAAAGGTTTTATTTTTAGTTTTATCCGCTTTGCATATCATTTCGTACGTATTTTTCTAGTTTTTTTTTTGTTTTTTTGGATACAATAAATATAACTTTTTGCGCCTTTCATTTTTAGACGCAAAAACAAATTTAGCGCGTAAATTACCAGGAAAAGTGGATTGCCAGCCAACTACTAAATAAATAGTCACAATGCACGATCGTGCAACGGCAAAATCCTTAAAACTATGGCCTGCCTTAGGCCGTCAAATATATTGTGTCTCTTGTACCATAAAGGAAATATCGATCTGTAGGTGTTTTGTAGAAATAAGCCGGCTTTAGATTACACCTATTTTCTTATACAAACATGGCCAGTTTCTAAAGACTTAAAAAATTCTATGTGTTCCAAACGTTTATACGACAACTCGGCTGGATTGCCGGTTCCGCTCCCTTTTAATAAATTTGAACTTAAATTTTGCGTGATTTTTACATTAAAAAAAGAATTGGTGCAAATTATTTTACAGACAACAGAATTTTAAATGGCCATGTTGTATCAATTTTAAAAAAAAAACTTTTATATACGACGCTGAATTATTTGCATAAAAATCCATTTTAACCCGATATTAGTTTTTTAGTTTGTTCGTAACGTATTTTAACTGTTTTTCCGTTTAACGCATATAGCTGTTTGGCCATAGATTCTCTTTTTTACTGTTTTTTTACGTATTTGCATTTTATAGTCAATACATAAAAACTTTTCGTGTGCTTCTGTCGCTAAAATAATTGCATCAACTGAAAGAACAATAATATAGTAAATTTTGTAACATAGTAATTATTAAACGTCAGTTTCAAGTATTTATGGCGGTACTATTTGTTAGAGAAACAGTAGTAACAAAATTTTACCTAGGGGTGATATGCGAATAGTAATCTACTGGAGCTCTTACAATGTTTTTTACTAGGTAGTCGTCAGACTCTGCAAGATTTTTTTACAATAACAAAAGTTTTTTTTACGTTAAAATTTTTTGTAATCGACTTTTTATCTCTGCATTTGCATGTGCATCCAGTTGTACATCAACAACCGTACTACTTGTCAACAAGGACACGCATTTTTTGAAACCTGTATTGTTTACACAAAAAAAGGCCAAATAAAAACAAAAAACGACTTAAAAAGATAAAAAACTTTCTTTGGCGTTATTCAAAGTAAAACAACATATAGTAAAGAATAATTCTGATGCATCTACATTTTTGTTTATTTTTGAAAAAACAACGCGCAAAAATAGAACATCTTTAAGTATTTGTTTACTAGATATTACTAATACACAAATTATTCCGAAATACAAAATGTTTTATGTTATTGGATCTCCACTAACGTGTAAAATACAAAATTCCTATAAAACACATTATATTTTTGAATATTAATTTTTTTAGAGTTTGCTGAACAAAATTGAGCTTTATCTACTTTTCCTGGCAAACAATATATTAATTTGTATTCTATTTTAACGCCGACTTTTGCACATAGGTAAGTGTTTTGATTGTAAGGCGTTCTTTATAATGTAATATTTTTTGGCTAATAAAAAGCAGTAAAAAAAAGAATACTTTTGTATCATAACTTTTTTAACATAAGCAAGATTTTGATTTTACAGTCATCCATATAAAAGGCCACAAGTATTTGTTATGTAAAATAATAAGAGACTCCCTTCATATGCCACCAAATAAAAATAGTATAAAAAAACAACTATAAAAAAAGCGGTACAAAAGCAAAATACACACAAGCTCATGGTCTGGCCAACACTTTTAAATGTCATATATATATAAGGGTTGCTGTAAAGTTCTATTGTGCATGTTAATACCATCGTAGTATTTTCACTAGGGGTTAAAAAAGCGTAGGTTCAGCGTTGTTCAGTTGTAGGTTCTAGCGTTTTGATTTTTTGTATTATAAGTAAAGAGTCAAACAGTTATGAGCTTATGCAGAATAAAACGGTATTTCTCACTGATAATTTTTAAATTGCCTATTAGCATTACAACTTGTAAAAGAAGCAAAAGAACATTAATTTTGCAATCGGTGCATATATGCGGTGATAAAAGCTCAGAGCGCAAAAAGTATTCCTCACTGTATTTTTTATACCACGTCTTTGCTTTTATTTTATTACAGCTATACCTCGATTATCTGGAAATGTGTTTGACAGGTAAAATTTTACTTTATTTTTTGCGATTTAATTCACATAAAACACTTAATAAATCAATTTATTTATAAAGATATACCATAAAAAGATATATAAAAATATTTTGCATATAAAAACTTTACTTTAAACCCTTGTGTACTGAGTTTAATACCATTGCATGCCTTTAAATCAATAATATTAGTACTATGCTAAGCAACCAATAAAATTTTTGGCTTCTAAATCTAAAAAACAGATGCCGCAGTAAAAAAACAAAAAAGCAGTGTATTACTCTAAAACCTCAAACATAAAAAATATCATGTAATCATCATTTAGAAATAGTACATAAATGGAAAAAACTAAAAAAAAAGTTTTTTTTTAAAAAAAAAGCCATGGTGACTTAAATTCAAGATTATTAATGTTTTCTTGAATTTAAATGTTATAAATCGATTATCTGTTTTTTTGTTATCCGGCAAAAAAATCGTTTTTTTTTGAGGCTACCGGATAATCGAGGTTTTACTGTAGTTTTATAACAAATATTTTTTCGGAAAATATTTTGATAACTATGTACATTTAATTTATTTTGAAAAAATTATCAGAATACAAAAAAAGATGAAAACCTGCAACTCGCTATTTTGGAAGCTTGAGTTTTGAGCGAACGGACATGTACAAATCGTTTTTTGTTTTCCGAGTTAAGAGTATCGTGTTACACGAATTGAACCACTATTTTTCACATCATATAAAAAAATCTTATAAAAAAATATATAGAAGATAATCATCCAGATATCTGCAGTTTTTGTTTAGCTATAAAGTACAAAATATGCAGCATATAGAATTGGCTTAATGCGTTTTGTAACAAAAACTTAAACAAAAGCCGCAAATTTTTTGTTCGATGAAATAAAATATGAACTTTGTATGCTGGCCTCGAAGTCCGGCAACAAATATAAGAAAAAAAAACAACATAAAAAAATACCATCTTTAAGAAAACCTATATAAAAAGAAATTGAATTAAGATTTAGTCTTTGTTTTTGTTCTGTGCAACGCCGTGACTACTCACAGATAGCAACTGTTTTTTTACGCTTAATAAAACGTGAACAAGTGTTATACACAAGTAAAAACGTAGCTAGCTTGACAGCAAATGATGTACGTAACGAACTTCTAAGCTTTATTATTTTCATCTATGGCAAGGTAACAAGATTCACGCTACCTAGACAAACACATACTAGTCAAAAATAAATACAACCTAAAGACGCTTGTTTTAACTTTTTGTTGTGTTCTTCCTACGTTTCTTATACTAAACCGCCTAGTACCACTTTTTTGGTGTTTTTTTTGTAGGAAAGCAAAGATGATGACCATTTCAAAAAACTAAAAAAAATAAAACACTGAAAGTAATACAATATCAGAGTAAAATGTAGATGTTAATAGATATATTTTGTGTACCTTTTTATGTAGACACTTGATGCTGTAAACGCCTATCGATAGTAAATATTAGACAAAATATATTAAATGTAATTTAGGTTGCATTTTCGTTGGTTTTATGTTTATAATTTAAAGATTAACAGATGTGGAACAAAATTCACCACGAACACTTTGCTTATTGTATTTCAATTATTACTTTTGTGCTTTGGAAAACTCTTTTGTGGCTCGAGCACTTGCGCTTGTTTACTTAGCATAGAAAAGCACGCAATTTTGTGCGCGCTGCGCATAATATCTACAAGTTTTAAGCCAGCATAGACATGGAAAAAAGTGCGCTTAATATTTCCTTTACTTCTTGTTTGAGAAAAATGACGCGGACTATTTTGTGCTTGCTACACCAATGGCTATACTAAAAAGTTTGTTTACAGCTTTTTATATGTAAATAACAAAATTGTGTTTAATTCGTAACAGCCTCAAAAAAATTACTGTTCAAAAAAAATTTGTTTTCTACATCGAAATCTTCTTCATTACTAGCTGAATAATTTAAACTTGCTAATTATACATTTTGCGCATAGTGAAATGGAAACTTGAACTTATCAGTATAAAAATTAAATTGACATGAAATGGAAAACCAACAAAAAATGTTATATTAAAAAAGGGAAATGTTACTATAACTTAAAATTTGTCAATAACCCCTAGTTAAAAAAACCGTGTAAAAGAAGTTTTGATCACTTAAGTTTACAAATTTTGCAAGACACAAACTACTGAAGGATGTTTAACGGGTTGTTGTCAGTGATGCAATACAAGCGTTTTTTAAGCATTCTTGATGTTAAAAATACGTTTTTGTTTTGCTACATTTATTTTTGAACGTGTACCGTATATGTTTTAGGAACCAAAACAATAAGAGTAGACTTTTTCCGTTTACATGGAAATTTCCAGTTTGGCAAAAAGTAGTTACTTACATAATGAAAACCAATACAATTACAAAATCAACAAAAAAAGCAAGAGAAAGATAACCATATACCATATTTACTTCTATATATTCGTACTTGTTGCAAATAAAAATTAACTACAGTTTTTCTTTTAAATATTAATTTTTATGTGTTTTGTTTATTAAAGATAATTTTTTTATCTCTAAGCTGTTTTTTGCGCTTTCAAAAAAATTTCAATGTTTCCACCAAGAGTTAATTACGCGTAGAATTCGTCTGTTTTTCAGTATATTTCGTTGACAGTTTGTCAAGTCAGTTGCGTTTTTACGTGCGAAAGTTTTTTTTTATCACTGTATTCGCGCACGCTATTGTTTCAAAAAAAAACAGCGAGTATTTATCATAGTAAAAAGGGAATTTTTCAAGGGCATGCAAAAGTATAAAAATGTTTTTTTGTCCAATAATAATATAAAGTTTTAATAGTATTATAAAAAAACGCATATTTCGAAACTTTTTACTATTTTATTGCTTTTGCATTTTTTTTTTTATTTACTAATTTAAATTTCTGAAATTATACATTTTACATACACTTCGAAACATTTTTTACTTGAAAAAAAAACTGCAACATAAAATTTAGAGGATGCATGTTGCTTTACACACTAAAGTAAAGCATTTAGAGATTGAGTGCGTTTTTTAACGAAAAAAACTTTGAATTCTTGTATTGTATAAATACAACAAATTCAACGACAGGGCTCAGTTCCTCCTCTCTTTAAACAATACTTTGGTCAAACATCTATAATGGCTTGATTTCTACAAGCCCCTATAGAAAACCAGCACTGTTTGTACCACTGCAAGCAATCTTATACAAAAACTCGCATATTATTGCGATGTAAATTTGTTATATAGAAATTGCGTAGTAAATATTTTTTTTTTGTCTTGTTCTGTCCCTTACATATATTTCTTGTTTTGCAACTTTACCATTAGAACAAAGTCGTTTTATACATAAAAAATCTAGATATGCATTTCAATGTTTTCTTATGTATTTCCAATCAAAAGAAGTAATTAGAATTATAAAAAGGTATAAAAAAAAATTACAACATGAAATGCTTTAAATTTATTGTCGTAGGCATTATATTTTTTTGAGACTACAGGAAACAAACTTAAAGTTTGTATTTTGCATTTTATAAGTATGTGTATAAAAATTTACTTGCAGCAAAGGGACTATGATTTAAAACGCGGTAAAAAATTTCTTGTTTGTTCCTTTTATCTATCTTTCCGTTACAATTGCATTTTTACTACAATATTTAGAATCTTTTCCTAGTAAAGTACAGATTCTAAAATCCTATAATAAAAACTATGTATAGTATTACCAGTAGAATTAATGTTAACCTTACAAAAAGGAGCATAGTATTGTATAAAACTAAAGCCTTAAACCAGATTATTTTGTAGTTTTTTTTTGTTTTTGCGTCTTGTTACGTAGTGTAAAGATTGCATGCGTTTTTCAATGTAAAAACTGCGTGAATCAACAATGGGATTCAAAAAATGTGTTATTTTATGTAGCTTTTGTTGTTTATTCTTAGAAAAATATTAAAAAACTGTTATGGGAATTTTCTTGTTTAAGCCAAAATAGTTTGTTTGTGATTTTTGATGCCTGCTTTTGACTTTTTACGGCCCGTTTTTTTTTTTTGAAATTAGAAAAAACAAATGTCTTTGCTTTTTCAAAAGGGGATCACATAGTTACTGTTTAAAAAGGTTGATTGTAAAAAAAACAGCAGAATTTACTACGCCAATATATACGTAAATAAATTTATACAAATTCTAGGGTTATGAAAATTGCATTTTTTTAAAAATTTTAACACAATAGATTGCATATTTTACATTTAAAAAATGTTGTACGAATTTACATATGCATGCTTTTAAACATATATTTTAATTAATTGTGTGTCGAAAACAATAAATTTGCCGTCGGACAAGAAAAAATACAAAGGTAAATGCAGCATGCATATATCTAAAATATTAAAAGAAAGCGGTTTATGGCTTAAAATAAAAACACGTTTTGACAGGTTATCGATTAGCATAAGATATATAAATTTTACTTTTTAGCTGTTTATTCAACTGTGCTACACATGATAAATACAAAAAAAAGTCATCGTTACAAGAATATACAAAAAAACCTTAGCATGCATAAAAAAAGAGCTTCACCTTTGTTTTTTTAGTGTTTTTACTTATTAATTTGGTCTTCGTATATGTTTTTTATGCCAAAAAAAATATAGTAGACTGAAAAGAAAATACTTCTGCAAAAAAACCTTAAATTTTCTTAAAATCTGTGTAATAATATGTACAAATCTTAAAAAAATATCCAATACCACTTAATTACGGTTTTTACAAATATTCTTTTTATTAGTAATAAAAGTCTATAGTGCACCTTTTTTCCGTATCCTGGTGTTCTAGCGTAATTTTTTTAGCATTACAGAATAATACAACGGCTTGGTAGACACCTTTTATAAGTAGATGTTCGGGAATATATTAGTAAGATTTAAAATTTACTTATGTTTAAAAGCAAAAAAGTACTAAAAAATCAATGTTTTGAAAACGAAAAAGCAGAGAAAAAAAAAGTATAATGATCTATGTGTTTTTTTTATATGTTTTATGTGTTTTTTTAAAAGGTGCGTTTTAATTTGCAATAGATTTCTCGTGATTTGTCTTAAGTTATATGCAAAATAGCAGGTAATAAATATTTCATTGCTAAAAAAAATATACCTTACATGACACAAACAATTTAATAGCCGAAACAAAATATTTGATTATAATTTTGTAGTTAATATATTTTTTGTTGCTTTCGAAGGTCATTTATAACGTCTTTATTTTTATGTGCTTGATTCAATACGTTTTATACAAAATAATGTCAGCACACATATGCATGGTATAGGATAATACCGGAAAAATGCGTTGGAATATATTTAAGCACTATATGTTTATTATATTATAAAAGGATGTCTTGGTAATATTGTAAAACCATGTTGCACTCTTATGTACCTTTTATGGTAGCATGTGCTGTTTATAAGTATTCAATTGTAACAATCATATTGCATAAAACTTTATCAACATTTTAAAAAAAAACTTCTTTTTGTTTTGCTTATTTAAACATAAAGATAAAATTCTAATGACAAAGGTATTGTTTGTTACATCGATTACCACGTAGATAACAACTTGCCAGCGTTTCCAGTATAAAAAAGCAAGTCTCTAGACCAGGGATTACCAATCCTTTCACAAGTAAAACAACAAAATAATTTTTTGCAAAAAAGAACATTTTTAAAAAAATTGATTTGGTTATATAGTAAGACTTTTTTTTTATATAAAGGGACATAACATTTTTTTTTTAAAAAAAAAAAAGATATAAGTAGGTTATATTGATAACGATAAATCCTACGTAACCACTGTTTTTATTACTATGCGTTCATGTTAAACATGCGATATTTTTATAAATAGTTGTAATTTTGGTTTTACATATATGCAAGCATACTAAACTGAACAAGTAAAGTTTATAAACAGTTAAGAAAAATATTTGACAAACAGAACAATATTTTATTAACTTTTATGGCATGTTGTTTTTAACTTGCTCTTTAAGGAATGCAACAAAGAAGTTATTCTATTAGAGTCTAATCTCGTGTATCATAAAGACAACCCCATAAGAAAAAGAGACACCCACGGCACATTTTGGTATTCTTAGGGGACTTTTCAAGTCAGGCATGTACCCAAAGAAAAAATACAGGCAAGAGCACCATATAGGCAAATAAAAACAAAACTATTCAAAAAGCAAATAAAATGGCATTTTTCACATGCAAAAAAAAATATTTGGTTTTAGTATAGATTTTGTACTAAAAAAACCACACGTGTTTTTATTTTCTGCTAACAACATTTACATGTATATATTTTGTTTCTTTGAAGGTAAAAAACAGCTTAATGAACAATTAGGCATAGGTTTGTGGAAAAAAAACCAAAATAATAAACCATACAACATACAACGTATCAGATTCTATAAGCCATCATATTAAAAAACGTGCTTTTGTATTATTGCCTGTCTTAAAAGCCTTGTAATATTTAATTTTCCAATTTATGCTTTTAACCACACGATAGAATATTTTACAATGTATAAAAATATAATATATAGCAGTATTATATTTACAAATATTGTGTAAACAAATACTTAGGGTATTATACCAGCAATTATCAGTAAAACTGCATTTTTATTATTTTTTTTTAGAACATGTATTGGTTTATTGTCGTTAAAATTGTAGCTCCCAAATACATACAAACCTCTGGAAAGGAATAAAAGACGCCTAACATTCATATGCATTGCTGCAAATCGCAGTTTAATTGCAATGTTGTAGGTTATATATGTATTTTTTTACGTGGTTATAGACTTTTTTGGAATATTTTATCGGTACTTGTCTATGCTACGATAAAAACGCTTTTTTACAAGGTTAAATGTAATCTGTAAAAAATAAAAACTTTTTTTTTATGTTACGTGCATAAGATTTGTATTTTTTTTTATGAGCCAGACACATTTTCTCTTTTGGGTTACAAATAAATTTAATTCCGGGGTCGAAGATTAAATCCACTATGAATTTTAGTTAATCTTCAAAAATACAAACTGCCACTAACATATAATAAAAATAGTACTATTTGACACAATATATATAAAATAATGTAAATGTATATAAATTGTAAGTATACGACGTTTTATATTAATTTTAACTAAGCCTTCACTAGATAGTAACGTTTATTTTTCATATTAAACCTCACTGCGTACGCGATGAACCAATAAATTATTTAAAATAAATCACACGAACATAAACAAATATTTTAGGTGGGCTGACAGAAAGTTCAGTTTATAAAAAAAACTCGAAATTACTGTTTAATTAATGACCATTTTTTATATTAGACTTTCAGGTAAACTTTTTGAAATTTCATGCATAAAAATGTGTTATCTAGTAAATATCGCGTATAAAAAATTTTGTTACTAACAGGTAATGTTACTGCAGGCCAAGCAGATGTCTTTATACAAAATTTTTACGGATTACATAAGTAAAACAAAATGCTTACCTTTTTAAGCTATAAGAATTTCCATTCATCCATTTAAGTTTCCTTTCTGTATTCCAGTAACAGGTTCGTCCGCAAGTACGCAAAGTCGCATATTAGTTTTCAATTGTTTTTTTTAAAACTTATGCCATTATTATGATAACATCTGTTTTCTTATTTAGTACGTATTAATCAGTATTTTTACATATTATTTTATATAAACCATAATATAAATTATATACTTTATTTTTTCTTTTATTGCAAATTTCGTTTTTTAGAATTATAAAATAATTACGTACATATAAATGTAAAATACCTTAGAGGAGATTTCCGTAAGTCAATTCGTAGAGAAGTAAGAAATTTATATATATGTAATAGCAACTAGATATTGATAGGACTGCAAGAACACAAAAATATAAATTTTACCTTTATTACCCAAATTCGAGAAAAGGTTTTATGGCAAGAAATTGAAGCATTTATAGTAAAGCCAATTTAGATAGAAATTGCGATCAAAAATTTTAAACCGCTGTAATGGTAAGAAAGCTTGTACCCGATAATATTATCTGTTGTAACGACAATATAGAAAGTCACTTAGTTGCCAATACAAGCGGCGCAAGAAAAAAATAAATAAGAATATTTTACACTAAAATAAACTATTTTTAAATAGATTATGTAGGTAAGTAAACTTATACTCGCTATTGTTTTTATGAAAAAGGTAATTTACACGCAGCGCGCAGTGATAAAAAGCGGTGAATTAATGCAAATGTGACCGTTTTTCCATCAACCAGATAGGAGAAAAGTACTTAGCTATAATTGTCAGTAAAAAAAGCTTAGTAACGGTTAGTAAAAGCTTTGGAATTAAAAATACGCATACTGGCCGTTTTAAATTGTGAGCAGTAGAATATACCTACAAAAAACTAATGACTGAAGTAAAAAAACTGCGTAAGTCTAAGATAACAAAATATCCTACGTATCTTAATATTATAAAAAACATATACAAGGAATCACAATATTAGATTGCAAAGAAAAAAATAGCAAAAATACATAACTCTTTTGTTGAGGTCAGACCAGTTAGTTGCCCGAATTTACGTCAAAAAAATTTTTCTCTAATATAACTATTGGAATGACACCGTGCATTTATAGTCTAAATCATCTTATTCTGGTAAAAGCCTAAGCGATTATAGGTAGGTTTGCGATATCAAAGTTGTATCTTGATACGTAAGTAATAGGTTAATCTATGTTGTAATTTATCATGTGTCAAACTTAATTTGTGACATGTTTTGAATAGATTATAAAGCTATATAAGAAAACAAGATGCGTAAAATAGCAATTTTATTTATGGTTTTCGTAAAAAAAGTAATTTCCACACCCGCCTCATCCACAACCATGTTTTAATAGTAATTTTTTTGTGATACGATACTCTTTTTACTTTTGGACTCCTTATATCTGGGTGAATAGATTTTCTTTCGCATAGCAAAAGATGTCGTTCATTCCATCATTCATATATTTGTATAGATACTATAGTAAATTATATATTATATATATACTTAAAAATTATTTCTACATGGAACTAAAAATAATTTGCGTAAATTTCCTAAATCATCATTTTTTTTCGGGTATCGAAATCTTGGAAACGACCTTATAGTCAACCAAAGGTACATTTACTACTTTTTTTTTGAATGTTATATTTCTCATATTTTTTCGTTCATCTTTTGATGGATTTGCATTATACATGGTTATATGTGTATATAAGGTGAAAAGCAACCCCACAAAAAGGAAACGTGTCAGATACATAAAAATGCATATAAATACAAAATGAGACCTTTTTTAACATAATAAGACAGTGGTGCCTTATGATTTTGTTTTCTGGGGAGAGGGGCTCATTTTTTTTGATTATAAACTGATACGCAAAATATCAACAAAATTATTTAAAACACTTTTCAATGAGGATTTCCTTGCGGCTTAAGACCATACCGTTCTCGTATATTCTTCCTAATAGCATTGCTGTAAAAACTATTTTGAAATTACTGGGAATGCCCCTAAAATAAAAAAAAAAAAACAAAATAAGGCTAAAATGCTGCCTAAATTACTAATGAAAAGATTCGTATATTTTTTTGATATTTTTATGGACAACACACGTAGCTTTGATTTTCAAATATATACCATGAATCATAAGTAGTGTCTATATATGTCTTTTATAGCAATAAACATATGCAAGGTGCAATATATCTGTAGAATATTTGTCGTAGAAAGGTTTGTGACGTGACTTGCTTTTATAGTTAATGTATCATTTTTTTTAAAGTATGAAATAAAAAGGGTCTGTAGAATTTGAAATGTAATTCTGTTGCCTATGTTTGTTGTTGGTCTTAGTAACGTAACCGGTAAGGGGCAGAAGGGAAGGAAGGAGGGGACGGGGGTTCAGCCCCCACAGCCTTAAAAAAGTTGCGGTTGAATGTAAGGACGCTTTATTTTGTGGTTATATTTTTGCGTTAAAAAAAGGTTAATTCAAGAAAAATCCCCCAAAAAATTCCAAATTATAAATAATTATGATTTTTGCTACTTTAAATCGTTTTTTGGGCCAAAGATTATAAAAAAACATGCTGGCCCTGGTCAAAAAAAATCCTGACTACGCCACTGGTTGGCCTGCTAGTACAGAATTATTACTATCAACAAATTTGACATTACGATGTTGCAAAAAAATTGCTGCTGCGATTTCTGACGACCTTTTTTACAAAATTCGTAAAATCGTGGGTCATTTGAAGTGATTCGTCTACACTGCACGTTACAATTTTGCTGTAAAGGCGTACAACACCAAGTATCTTTAAACCTAAGTTTTCTGTAATGATCCATCACTTACAGGCTAGCTTTTCAGGCGGTACATCTTTATTCATAAAGCAAGTATAGCAAAAACAGAAATATTTTCATGCATGATTAGATACGTATATAAACCCATCTTTTGAACCGGCTACAAAGCAGGAAAAAAAAATCAATAAAATGCATTAGCCAGTTGGAAATTTTTGCAATACTTACAAGAACAAAAAAAGCGTATGAAAGAGCCCTCTAAGGGACCAAAACACTGATGCCTGTAGTGTACAATCATCCAAGCATATAAGTATGTATTATATGAGAGTTAAAAAGCCGGCAACGTAAAATATCTTTTTCAGCCAGTTTTAACCTTTTTTGCAAAATAATTTTTTACGCTATATGCATATATATATACCAAAGTTGCCTAAGTTAATTTTTCTGCAGCGCACCGCACCATTGGCGGTTTTGTGCGGTGTAAGTGCAAAAATTTTGTTTGTAACGGTGCGCACTGCACAGCACCATTTATGTAGTATAAAAACGACTCAAAAAACTTATGATAATGCTTGGTATAATAAGATAAAGTATATATTTTTTATAGTTGTACCATATACAAGTTAAAAATGTTGCGTTTAAAAATCCGAAAATTTTTATTTTTATATTATAAACCTTTAGAAGTTTAAATTTTCTCTTTTTTGTGACGGGATTACGCATAAAATACTGTACGGCCTACGAAAGACAACTTTATCGTAAAATTCACTACTTACACCTCTATATATGTATAAGAAATGCACATACTGCATTTTCTGTAATAGAGAAATATGTATGTTAAAATACTTTATAAAATAGTTAAAACAAGCTAAAAAAACTTTATGAAATGATTTGCATCACAAACGTTTCCGTAGTGCCTTGTAAACATTAAACGTAAGTAGCAACTGCTGTTTTTTATTTCCTTGAATATCTTGTAGATGCAGATACGCAAAGTATTCTATAAACGTTAATAAAATTGCCATTTAGATCCTTTAACTGACTATCGATAGATAATTTGTTAGTTGTCGTATGCTGCTATGTTTATTTTGCAACTGTATTGATTTGTTACTGGAAGTAAAAAAAAAAGCTACAAATTTATTTAGTTTAGGATATTGCCCCTTTAGTTGGCATTTTGTTTTTTTAGCATATAATAATTTGACTGCAATTTTTTTGAGGTCTAGACACATTTTTGCATTGTATTTGTAGCTGTTTTAAAATCTTTTTTATGCAGTAAAATATTTTAAAAATATCTTTATAGAAAACCCTATTAAAAAAAGCTTACAAACCATAAAAATCATGTTTACATGTGTTAAAAAAAGTTGTGGTCAAGAGTAATGTTCAAAACTGTATATTTGGGCATACAGGCGCGACCACAGGCATTATATTATATATAAATATATTTTAAAAATGAAAAAAGGTACCACAAGCACAACAAAAGTATAATAATCAATAATAAAAACTGCAAATACAATGACAAAAAGTCAAATAACCGGTCTAGTAATTACCAAATCTAAAATATATTAGCGAAAATGTTTAGAAAAAAATTCGTATTAAAAAATCATAGCAAAAAGACTTAGTTTGCTTTTTTCATAGTGGTAAAATATACTCATGACATAATAAATATTTCAAAACAAAAGTTACCATAGTGAATTATCTAAGGAATGTTGGTTGCTTTTTCTTTGTACAAAATGGGTCATCTTAAACGCCTAAAACACTTCAAAATGCTTAATGTCGTGCTTTTTACTTTTTAGTAATTACTATTGCTGCAGTTGCACTTGTTTTGCGAGCAGAGCAATTTTTGTATTACATTTTTTGTATTATAAGAGAACACTGCATTTGTTGCAGTACCTGTTATCACATATATAGCATTGTAACCTATATTTTTGAGCGTGGTATGGTCGCAATAATGCGGTGCGATGCGGGTGCGATCTTTAAGCGTTTGTTGCGGTGGGATAACAACTCTGATATAAAAACTGTTAACCTTTCTTTATACTTTTACCACGGTCAAGGTTTTGGCATTGCTATGTAGAAGTGCAATTTTTTGGTTTTAAGATACAAATTACATACATCTTTTTTTTTACAATGAACTGTTTAGAAAGCAATAATATTTTGCATATAATAATCATACACGTTATTTTTGCAGTATGCTTGTAACGATGAACTAAAGTTTTTTATTATTTTATCTTGCAGAAACATGTTTTTAGCTAGTACTGTGAAATGTATATTTAACTACTATAAAAAGGGCATATTGCACAGTTGGTTTACAAATTAACAGATTAAACACGACATTTGCGTTACTGTGTGTTTTTGTTCAAAAACAGTATACCCATATGTATTTTTTGCATTCCTAAATATTTCGCTAGAACCCTGAATTAAAAATAAATAAAAAAAAAAGTTTTTTGCTATTGTGGCTCGGTATTTTTTTTTTTTGATAGATGGGGTTTTACTTACAAAGTTGTAAAAATTATATCTATTTGGTATTTACAATTATTAAAAAGATATTTTCTTGTACATGCAAAAAACTAGTTTTTATAGAATCCATGAAGATGAAAATTGGTGCTACATATAATTTTAGACAAAATTTTAGTTTTTTTAAAAAAAAAGTTTTTTTAGGAAGAATATATCTTTTTTGCATATTATAGAAAAATCATTTTTTTAATCATAATACTATACGGAAAATGCAAAGTGTGCCTGTTGCCTATAAAACATACTAAATATGGAAAATAAAGCAAATACGATTTGTTTTTTTGATTTTTTTAACAAAAATACTTGTTGACACAGCGAATCCGCATGCTTAAATCTACAATCAACTATAACCAAAATCGTTTTTGCGATGTTTATTTACAAAAAAAAGACAAGCATTTCAGTGTTAATTCGCAATAAATTTTAATACTTTACCTCGCCTTTACTTTGATTGTATAAACTACTCAATTTTTACTTCATACTATCATATAAAAAGATTTTAAGAAAGAAACTAGATTTTTTATTCTGTAGCTACTGGGTTCCAGTATATGTGATGGCGTTTAAAGATGCTGTAAATATATAAAGACATATTGACAAATGTTGCCGCAGAAATTAACTTTACAGTTTGTGATGTTTTTTCGCATATACAAGCACCCGTATACCCAGATTATAACTTCATGATCGTGTAATTGCCTGCCTG
Organism: Agrenia bidenticulata; assembly: GCA_034694785.1. Lineage (NCBI taxonomy): Eukaryota > Metazoa > Arthropoda > Collembola > Entomobryomorpha > Isotomidae > Agrenia > Agrenia bidenticulata. The sequence continues at coordinate 8,205 of JAQFYM010001227.1, read as the reverse complement.
TAAAATATTAAATTATAAATACTTGGAAGTCGTCTCGCGGAAGACGAATTTATACGAGCAATCTTCTCATTTATTTCTAAAATATACACCGGCTTATAGTAAAAAACCAGCAAGAAAAAATTTTTTAGGTATTTTTAATACATATAAGTAGTCTTAAATTTATAAAAAATATTAAGAAGCATAGTTGTTAACTAGAGTACATGTTAGCTCGCCCTAAGCGTGTTGATACCTATGTTGTAGACAGTAACATAAATTAAAATATATGAATAGCTAAAATTATTTTCGATATTAATTTTTACATCTATATCTCTTTGGTTTGTCATAAATCATCAAAATATGGTATTTCAGAACAAACATTAAGTATTAAAAGGTTAAAAACTGTACAAGTTGTTCGAACCACGCAATAAGAACAAACATTTACAATTATCTAGCAAAAAATGTGCATTTCTTTGAGTATTACTAAAAAAACAGCGTACATACACAAAAACAATATCTATAACACACATTTCATTGCAATTATTTCTTTTAGCAGACTGCTAATTATAGATGCACGGCAAAGTATAAAATGTAAACGTTTTTTAAGAACAAGACGCTTTCTTTACAAAAAAAACAGTTTTAATTATTGTTTCTATGCGTAAATGTAATATTTAACTATGTCATACGCTGTTTTTTTGTTGATGGTAGCGAATTACAATGGTAAAATATTTTGGAAAACATTTTTTTTTTTTTGCACAGGTTGTGTTTTCAGTAATTTCCTTGCAATTTATATGCTCTTTTACTTAACCCACCCAAAGATGAAATTGCATGTTTTATCTGTGGCTACGGAATATTTTGCCAGCCTCCAGAACATTGTTTTCTGTAAATAAAAAATTCCAAAAGAATTTATTTGCCTATATCTGTCGTAATACTAGTATAAATGCTTTTTTACAATAAAATCATTTTTTTATAGTACTTTTTTTTATCAAAAAAAAAACTAAAATAAATAATAAGACCATATAAAGGATACGCCAGCGATTGCACATCTAAGGCACAAAAGCTTTACAATACAAAATAACATTGTTTTTTGTGTTCACTGCATTATAAAAAACTTACAAAAAGTAGCATGCGTATGATTATATACATATAAAATTACAAACACGTTAGAAAAAGTGTTTGTAGACATATAAAGAACTATAATAATTCACGAAGTGTTCCTCATTTAAATTACACTTTTGAGTGTTTGTCTTTTAATTCAGAAAAAAATCACCTGTTGAGGCAATTTATGGTTTTGCAAAGTTAAAAAATTTTTTTTGTATATAAAAGCATAAAGATATTAGGATCTAACAATAAATCTTAAGTAAATACTAAAAAAGCTTACAATCAAAGTCGAACATTTGTAACCGCATACGTGAAGCTACATGTTGACAAATTTGCTTTGGTTATGTGTCCCGGCGACCCAACCGTGCCTTAAAAATCGATACGTCAGGTTATTTGCCATTTCTACATGTAACTTATTAATATCATAAAGACAAATTATATGGCCTCAAAGAGCAGTTTGTTCTACTAGTGGATAACACGACAGTTAAAAAAACAATATCCCTATTTACGACCCCTTTTCCTAGAAAATAGCAACATCGCTAAAAACGTGCAGATGGATGCGGTCAAAGTAAAACAGAAAAAAAGAACTCGACGAGTTGCAGCGTTTGTAATAGTCAAACAGCATTACCCCAGTTTTCTAATATTATAACTGCAAAAAATACTTTGGTTTACATTATCACGCGCTAGTTAAAAACGCGTGGCATTACAAAACATACAAAAAGAACATATTGGTAAAGAAATGCGTTGATTAATTATTTTGTTTAACGTTAAAAGCCATATCAACGTAAAACAGTGACCCCGTTAATTGAAATAAGCGTTTTTGGTGTACAAGAGAACTTAGCAAGCAATATGTTAAAGTTCTAGCTTGGTAAAAAAATTATAGGTAATTATAATCTACAAAAATAGAAATTTCTATACGGAAAACCGTAAGCATACATTTTGTAGCAATGCAGTTACGGTTTTGCGTTGTTATTGAACTTTTTATACAGTCGGTTGGCAAGGGATCAAGGAACAACAAATTATTTAGTGTATATATTATGCATAGCGTACTTGTTACACAATTGCGTCTTTATTAATAATAAATATTTTACGGGCAGTAGTTACAACATATCTAAGGTATAAATATCATTAAAGAGAAAAAAGACAATTTCATTTAGCGAGAAAATGCATCTAGATATGCTATTTTTACATGGATTGAAAAGCTACATGTAAGCCGCAACATACTAGTCTGGCGAGTTACTACCTGCAAACCTTTCTAGTCAAACTATGTATAGATTTGGCAACGGTGTTTAGTAATGCTATGACTATGACGCTCGCGTTCTCAACGTATAATTTTCAATGTAACCACATACATTAGAAAGATTAACTAAGGCTGCAGATGTACTAGTGTTCTGCGTTAAAAAATTATTTGCGCTATACAAGTTATAAATACTTATGTTATTGGCGATGATTGCGTTGCATTAAAAAAAATACGTAGAACATAAGATTATAAAAAATGGAAAAACCGATAATCAACGACCGCTTAAAAAAAAGCACAAAAATATTTTTATGTTTTTAAAACTTACAACAGTTTTCGAAGATTGCTTACTGCCAATGTTTGATAAGTTCTGGTTTTAGGTGTCTTTTGCAACAGAAATAAATAAAAAAGTATCCTGCAATTAATAATACATAAATAATTTAATTTTTTACATATCAAAATGCTAAACAAAAAGAGGCAATATCAATATTTATGTATGGTATTTTTATATGCAATTTTTTGCCTTTTTGTTGCAATTTGATATAAATAAAATGCCATAGAAAACGTCATTTACGGTTCCCCTGTCGTATCAAAAATTCACATTTGTAAAAAATATGATGGTATCTTCAATTGAACGTAGAAAACTATACGCATGGTACGCATTTCTAAGACTATATTAATTTTATATTTGTTTACAGTAACGGAGTCTACATACGTTAATTTTTGTTTTTCGTACTTAAATATAATAACAGAGATTTATTTAGAATGAGTCAAGCCCCTTTTAAGTTAAAAAACGACAGTTATACAGCAAAACGATCAAAAAACCGATTTTAATACTACATCCTTACGCAAAAATATTATTTATAGTATTTATTACTATACAGAATCCCACAATCAATATAAAATACGTGCCTTAAAACTGGGTTTTGTAACATATTCAGCTGTGTTCTAGGGTCACAAAGTAAAAAAAAATTACAACAAATCCTACAAATTATTTAAAATATAAACAAAAAAAAAACACAAAACCCACAATTTATAATAATCATGGCTTTAAATTCGTAAAAAATAGCAATTAAATATAATACAAAAGCTTTGAAAAATAAAACATGTGTTATATTGACTTTGCCATATATAAAATTCAGCCTGAAAACTAATAAAAAAACAGGATTTTAAAATAACAAAATAATTAATGCTAAGTAAAATATTCGAATATCATGGCAGCAAACAGTAAACAGTATATCACATATATTTCTAATAAATTTGTGAATAACAGTTAATAAGGTAATTTATCGCATTTAGATTTTATGCAAAAACATATTATTATGACATAAAACATAAAAAAACCATTATGTAAGAGTAAATGAACATAACAACACAAGATACGTGTTATAAAAAAAACTGTTCTGTTCTAGTTAAACATTTTTTATTTTTTTTAGTACTATATTGAAAAAATCATTATAGATTTGAATTTTAAAAGGTATAAAAATAAGCAAACTTAACGCATTATACCATTTGCAATATTTTGCGTACTATTGACAAGCTGCTTAATGTTTCATAGTTTCTTAGAATGTACAGAATATACGAATAAAAAAAAATGGCAGTTATTTTTGAATAAACGTAAACAACAATTTTGCCGACATTCTATAACATTTTTATGTATTTTAAATAAAAATATGTACCGGCAGAGCAGGTTTTACTCGCATATCCGGTAAAATTTTTGCTAAGAAAGTAACATGATGGTTAAGATAGTGATTAACAAGAAAGAAATGCGCTCATTTCATGTATCCGGGTTGTAATATGCACAAGCAAATGTAAAGTTTTATAAAAAATTGCTTTTACGGAACTTGTGGTTGCTGATAAAGTAACATATATTTTTTGTGTTTTGTACCAAAGTTTTTTAATAAGCATTTCCACATATTTTGTAACGCAGAATCCTAAATATATATATTTTTTTTTTACAGATGTTTACAAATATCATTAATTGCTTTGTTAAGAGTAACGGTATCGAGTCTGTGTTTTTTGTTATACACCGTATAAAATTAAAATTGTATTGTAATGCAATGATCAGATTTATACGCAATCAATGTATGTCTATTGAATATATGTTTCAATTACTATACATTCGTATATATCCATGGCTGTAAAACATTATAGTAAATGTACCATAAACCAAAATATTGTACTTTTTGTTTTTAAATTGTTGAATATATTTTTTTTCGTTTTTGCGTCTTTTGTACTAGAATTTTACTCTATTTTTATATTATATACATTTATATTATGTTTAGAAGTAACACATATTTTTTTAGTAAGTAAAACTTGTTACTTAAATCAATAATTTTATTTTCGGATTCTTAATGCTCTATTAAATATAAAACCTAATTATTTTTTACATTTAGGGCTTTAGATATTTTGTAGGATTTTAGAATAATGTGTGGAAGTAAAAATACCCAGCCATAAATTACCAGAAAAAACCGAAACAAGTAAAAACAAACTTATATTAAAAAAAGATGCGGTAACTAAAGCCATAAAAGAAACTTGTATTGCGGCACAAACTTACGTAATTTATACTAAAATGAACTTGAGAAAACAATACCCGGCTGTAAACTTTTTATTTATACGCAGCATAACTACGACGAAAATTTTAGTTTAAGTATAACAGTTTCTTTATATACAAAAATATAATACACAAGTGTGCGTAGCGTCAATTAAAAGACAAAATAGTACTTTTTATTTGTTATCGATTTAGTGAGCAAAAAGATTGCGTGGTATCATTTTTTTGTTTACATTCTTGCATAAATAAGATAAAGTTTGTTTCTTAGCGTTTTTAGCAAATCAAACGAACCTTTGAAGGGATTCAGTGTCATATTTTTTACAACAATTGGCTACAATTACAAAATTGATTTATGTATTTTTTTGACTGCTGTTTTGTACGGCATTTTATTTTTTCTATCTGTTGTGCTGTGTGCGGCAATAGCTTATAAAAAAAACTTTTCCCATTATCAGGTTATTGAAACACGCGTGCAGAAGTTCAATAATATGTGTTTGTTTTAAAAATGATGTCTTCTGACATAAAAAAAACGAAGAAAAATGCAGTTTTTTGCAGTAAACAAAATGACCAAATTTACGCTTTATTTGTTGTATTTGAGGTCTCCCTCATACTCATGATACAGCAAATGTAAAAATTAACATTTCTACTTGTTTAGGTATTCTTTGTAAATTTATCAATCAATCCAGTTTGATAAGTACAATCTTGTATACCACGAAAAGATAATGTTATAATAACTGATGTATATTACACATGATATAATTTTTTTTGTATAAGAATCACGTTTATAAACCAAATCATTATCTTTCTGTTGCATGCCGCGGATTTTCTATTCACAGTGTAGCTTGGAATAATCGTGTTCAGAATTGCTCGACAAGGATTAATTTCTGTAAAAATAAAAAAAAATCACCGCAAAAAAAAGCAGGAATTGTTATCGTAATGTTTTTAAATATAAAAAAACAGTCATAAAATTGCGCTCTGCCTAGATTTTGTTTTACCGTCAAATTATTAGTAAGATTAATTATCTACGGAGGGCAATTTTTTATACGGCGCCTTCTATTTATTCTTTATTATTAAAAGAAGGTGGAATTCCATAACATAAGCAATAAAATAAAGGATGCGGTCGTGTTATAATTGTTGTTTTGTTATCTACATACGATACATGTCTTTTTGGCTTTAAATATATTTTACATTGCTTTTATATCAGGGGCACCCTAATATAAAAACTGAAAAACTACAACAAGAACTACAGTAGGTGCGTACCTATATAATGGCCGTGATTATGGCGCTTGTAACATCTCAAATATCTTAGGTTTAAAAATGTGTAATTTTAACGTGTGAGGTTTTACTAAGCAGCCTAAAACTAGGTTATCTACATGTACGCAGGAAAATAAAAGGGCGTTTGGTATTGATTTTTTATCGGTTGAAAAAATTCTGACTTTAAACACAAATAAGAAAAAATTATACAGATTTAGTACAAATCAAATGTTTGTGTCATAATCATACAACTTACCAAAATGTATTATGAATACAAACGTGTTTACCTATACAAGATAGTTTTTAACTAGAGTTATTATAACAACAAACATATTATCATTTGCAAAGATAACTTATAAAATAGTATCAATCAAATAAAACAAAGCAAAGGAATACAGCAGATGTAGGGAATTAGTTTTTTTACTACAAGATAAAATACTATTTTGTATAAATAAATCACTATTATCAATTTTAGACGTACAAGGGGTAACAAATTGATTAAACAAAAAAAAAAGTGAACTTATTACTATAATTTAACGGTTTTAATGTCAAAAAGTTTGTCTAAAAATTTTGAAAACTAGAATACGTACAAACGTCTATGTGGAAAATTTGCTATTGCAATGTATCTAAAAATTGGAAAGTCAAAAAAAAACACAATAACAAAATTAAATGCAACTGTTTGCTGAAAGGTTGTTTGTCATCGTCAAATTTATGTTATAATGTACAATTTATATAATCCATTAAGACAAAATTTTATAAAAAATGCATTAAACAGTAAAATTTACGTCAATAAAAATACAATGAATATTTGACTATGGTCAGAAGGTCGCGTATGCTTTTTCATACTTATGCTGTACCTAACATATGTGCATAAAAAAAATTGTTGTATAATTTAATAATATTCTATGCCAGAAACCTTATTTGTATTGCCGTGAAAATATTTTACCGCCTTTCTTAACCCTTTTCATGACTAGAAATACACACAAAAAAAAACAAGAAAACAAAAACATAAGAATGCACTCCACTCAACAAATAAAAAAATATGACACATAATTAACTTGCCACATACTAACGTAAGAAGTACCAGGGAGATACTAGTATAAGAACCGGAGATGTTTTTTTTCTACACTCGGCACTAAAAGAGTTACTTCCGCTACTAAAAGACATGTTTTGAGACCTTTAACTCATACAGTTTTCAAAAGCAATAAATTATAGTTTTGTACACATGCAGAGACAAAGGCGGTAACGTGCATGTAATTACCAAATAAAGCCAAATTTACAGATACAAATCTTGAATGGTCGATTACTATATTTTAAAAGGCTAGCTAGCATGTAAGTACACCGGTACACAGCCAGTAAAGTTTTGTGTTACGACGAAAAGCTGCTTTTGTAGTTAATTTCAAATGTAAAATGTATCGAAAACCAGTAATACGTTTGTGTTTTATAGTATGATGTTTTCATTTACAATATGATTAAAACTGGGCTATTTATTACTATCAGACCTTTTTAGCCGAGTATATGCAATATGGCTAAAGTAGGCCAACAAAAAATAAGATATACTGCAGCGTTGTGAGCTAATGCTTCTGTTATACAAAACGCAAAATATGTATTCTAGAATGATTTACCAAACCACAAGCATTTTAAAAACTCCTTTGTGGCTGCAAACTGTACTTAAAAAGTATACACTATTTTTTCCATTACAAGTTATACATTTTACGAGTGGATATTTGAGTTTGATGATGAAATCCTTTCTCACAATAAAAATATATTCATTTATTTTTCCTACAGCTTCTTCACAAAAAATTAGCCCGCAAAAACACTAAGCTCATTTTATATAATTTATATTTCACAGTAGAGTACAAAATAATGATCAAAATAAAATGCAATAATAAACATCGTTTTAAAAAAATGAAGAGAATACATTTTTTATTTTGTGAGATTGCCTGATACATAAACTGCGATGATAGTATAACCCCAAGGTTTCTTGTTTGAACTAGGGATGAACCGGACCTGGATTCCGGCATATTTTGGGCGTTCCGTGTCCGGGTCCGGGTTACCGAAGTGATTTTTAAAGCGATAATTCCATGCA
>JAQFYM010001226.1:0-37067 GCA_034694785.1 Agrenia bidenticulata | reverse complement strand
TAGGGACAGGGGGGCAAACCCCCCCCCCCCCCTTGCACAAATTTTTTTGCGCTTGAATCTAAGTTGGATCTTTTTTGGTGCATCTTATTTTTTGTAAATAAAATTTGAATTCTAAAAATTAAATACGCAAATTTTGCTAGTTCACACAGTTAACATATTTATAAGTACATATCATGTTTTTCGCTGTTTTTTTGACTAAAAAATACAGACTACCTCTCCTTCCAAAATTCCTGCCTACGCCTCTGCTACGAACACACATTATAAAATGTTGTTTACACTGCTGTTTTTTTTATTTACCTCATAGTTATATAAAACAGTTTTATAAAAAAAACAATTTGTACAAGCTTTGTTTTTCTTAAGTCTGCATCAAAACTACAAAATAAAAGAAAATTTTTAATTTAGAGCAACAACATAAAATTTTGCTGCAAAACAGGTTTTTTAATCGCAGTATTGTTTTACTTGTTTGTTTGCCGTGAATTCAAGCGTGGCATAAAATTATTTTTTACAACAGCAAAAAAAAAAATGTTATAGTATTTTTGTATGATTTTGTCGTTTTAAATGCCAGTTTTTGCATATGATACGTCAAAAGCGAGTATTTGTAAGGCCCTAGTATGTAAATGCTTTAGTAGCACTATAAGGACGACTGGAAAATTAGTGGAATTAATAGAAACTAATGTACGTAAAACCCTTTTGGTAATTTTAATAAAATAAAAACGACAATGTTTAAAACACCTTATATTTCAACAAAAGAATATTGTGATTTAATGATATAGTAAAATTTGCTTTTTAGTATACAAAATGGCAATAAGCTTCTGATGTTTTAAAAAAAAAGCTGGGTGCTTTTTTCTTTATACAAGACCTTACAAAAACATCATTTTAAAATATGTAGGAATATATTGCGCGCGTATAAATGCACTTTTAAATTAAGATGGAAATAACTGAACGATCGTGTTAAATTTTACAGAAACTAAAAACCAAAATTTATTATTGATGTGTTTTATATATAATTTGTTATTGCGACAGCTCATGCCGCAGCATAAATGTCAGTGACTCGTGTTAGTTTTTCAGCGCAAAAAAAAAAGCATTTATTTATTTTAGATAAGAAAACGGCAATAAAAAGCGAAAACTGATTCTTGTAAAATAATGTGTTATTAATTGTTGTTGCCCCGCATAATAGATAGGAGTTTTTTTGGTTGTCTTTTAAAACCAGGTTTGGAAGAAGACGCGTTCCGCGGGCAGCATATATTAGAAGTGGATAGACATGCAAAATACTATTTAAATATTTTATACTTTCTATTTATAGTTTTCGTGTGTATCTGAAACTATGTTTCCTTGCGTTTACGCAAGAATATAATACGTCTGTATTATAATATCCCGGTCTAAAAACATATATTAGATATTTTAAAAGGGCTTATAAATGCGTTTTTGTAAGCAATTCTTGCACAAAATTGCTAGCCCTTTCATTGAAACTTCGCGATGCGCGTAAGAACCCGTAATTGCTTTTTTTGGAATAAATCTACTATTGTGACTACAACAACCAGTATTAAAGACCAACATGCGTTGTTTTTGTTATAAATGATAACACCTATAATTTTTGTAGATGGAAAAACATCTACGTATGCGTCATATGCAAATATCTTTAAAATAAAAAAAAAAATAAGTAAAAAACGTTATTTTGTTAATATAAGGGCATACTTTAGGTTTAAAATACAAATATATCATTTTTTAACAATTTATAATATTTCACAGCTGATGTTACATGGATTTAAACAAACGATAGCTTGTAAAGTATTGATTTATATTTACCCCTTATGCAATTAAACAGTAACATGGGGGCCGAACACAGAAACAACGGGGATGAAGTAAATCTCCATAGTCAAGAGACTTAAAGAATATAAAGAGAGCTTAAGATGATATCATATGAAATAAAGATGAAAAAAATAGTGGAACAAGAAAAGGAAAAATATCTATGGAAGATGGCACCGAAATAATGCAAGGAAACTTTGGTGGAGAAGAATTTGGTAGGAAAGAGCATAGGGATAATAATTGAGAGTCTTGAAAAGAATATCTCCGATCTTATGTTAATGGAAGAGCGTGTTGAAAAGAGAAATTGAAGAGGGAATTGATGGATATGAAAAATGAAATGAAGGAAGAGAAGGAGAGAAGAAGTTTTCAGAAAGAGAGGCGGTTCTGGGAACCCCGTAATAGGACGTGTTTTAATTGTGGAAGAAGTGAACATATGAGTAGAGATTGTGCACGGATAAATAAAAATAATTTACCTTACAAAGAATTAAATGAGATTTTTCAATGTAATAAAGAGATAAAAATGTTAAATGGTATTATTAATACAACAAATGAAAATTTGACCGAAGATAAAGGCACAAGCAACATAAAAAAAAGGAAACTGGGTTTATATACAGTGGAGTCTTTATTTCGAAAATACAAAAAATTGTTTGATGAAGGTAAAGAAAAAATAGAATTTTGTAAGATAGAAAAGTGTAGAATAAAGACACCAAAAAACATAGTAGTGCAGCAAAAAGGGCAAATAATACCACAGGCGCATAAAAGAAGAACAGAAGATTAAATTAAAGATTTAGAAGATAGAGGGATATGAAAAACCAAGTCACAGTGGCGCTGTCCCGTGAGAGCAATTGAAAAACCTGATGGCAGAAAAGATTTATGTGTAATTTTTTTGCGGTTAAACGATTTGGTCGAAAAAGATTGTTACAAAATATCCACAATAAGAAAAGTTGTAAGAGAAACAAATGGTTCAAAATGGTTCACAGTAATTGATTTAAAAGAAGCCTTTTGATATATTGAAGTGGAAGAAACAGAAAAGGAAAAAACAGCATTTGAATATGATGGAAGGGTCTATGAATGGAATTCAATGCCCATGGGATTGAAAAATTCCATATTAATCTTAGGGCACGTTCCTACGGAAATTCTGGATGAGGTGAAAGGAAAAGGTGTACAAGCATATGGTGATGATATATTAATACACTCAAAGACAAGAGAAAGACATGAAGAGTTAGTGGATTTTGTGTTTGAGAAACTTATGAGTCATAATTTTAAATTAAACAAAAGAAAGGTTCAATTTGCAAAAGAATAAGTTGAGTTGCTTGGAATTCAAATAAATGGAAATGATCAAAAGCCGGCGGAATTAAAAAGATGTGGCGCTGTTAAGTAATCTAAACCCAAGAATATAAAGGAATTAGAGAGATTTTTAGGATTAGCTAGATGGTTCAGAATGCATATACCACATTTTGCCGATCATGTATAAAATTTAAAGGACTCATTAGCGGGAAGAAAAGATAAAAATAGTAAATGGTTGCGGACTGATGAAATGGAAGCAGACTTTGATCAAATAAAAGAGAAAATGAAAAACATGACAGCACTAAAGAAAACGGATTACAGCAAATAAATAATATTGAAAACAGATGCCAGTGACACTTGTTTGGGAGCTGTGCTGATGCAACATGTTAATGGAAAATTTGACCCTATTGATCATGCGAGTAAAAAGTTTGACCATCACAGAAAAAAGATATTCAATTAGTGAGAAGGAATTATTGGCTGTTGTATGGGGAGAGACAAAGTCTGAATATGAATTGAGATGCAGAAGTTTTGTAATATATACTGATCATAAAGCATTAGAAATGATAAGGAAAAAAGGATATTTTGAGAATAACAGAATTAACAGGTGGATAGAAAATCTACAACAATATGATTTCAAAATATATTATAAGGAACCTGAAGATATTGTATGTGCAGACGCCTTAAGCAGAATATAAGAATCTGAAAATACAATTGGAAAAGCAGAAGTTTGGGGAAAAAAAATAAAAGAAGGAATAGGACGAAAGCATTTGACATATATTGATGGTGTAGACTACTGGATCAAAGATAATGATACAAAGAAAGAGGTACCGGGTATAGACAAACGTAATATCTTGTCTATATGGCTCATGAATTAGTAGGACATCGAGGCATTTTACCTACATCGTATGAATAAGGTAGAAAATATTGTTGGCCAGGAATGCATAATGAAATAAAAGTCGCAATAAAAAAATGTGAGGAATGTTTTGTGAATAATAGGAAGACTCAAGGGGGCTGTGAATTTGTAGAAACGGAAAGAGCAATGCAAAAAGTAGCAATAGACATGATAGAAATAAGAGACGTTGGAAAATATATTCTTATAGGAAAAGATTATTTTACTAGATTTGTTTTTTACGGTATTGTTAACCAAAAGAAAAAGCTCAAATGTGATAGAAATATGTAAGGAATGGATTCAAAAAGCAAAACCAGAAGAAATAATAACAGACAATGGACGCGAATTTCTGAATACCGGTATGAAAAGGTTTTGTTGTGACAATAACATTTTGCATCGAGTTTATGCACCAGAATCTCATCAAAGTAAAGGAAGAGTGGAAAGAATTATACGCACTATACGAGAAGGACTATCGAAATGCAAAGAAGGTACATTGTAAAGAGATATTGAGGATGTTGTAAATATTTATAACGCTTCATGCTACAGTGGAATAGGGTTTACTCCAGGGGAGGCGAGAAAAAAAGAAGCCGATGATATTTATTTGACTACTGCAAATAGTAAATACTCAAGTTATGCACGAAAATATAAAAAGGGATTTAGGGATAAGTTTAAAATACATCATAACCGTACGAGTTGCAAAGAAAGTGAACTTACCGAGTAATAGCGAAAAAGGAATAAAGGGAAGATTTTTGGATACAGGTAAAATTATAGAAACGTGTAGCGGCGATAGTTATTTGGTAAAATTAGATAATGGCAAGATTGTAAGAAAAAGACATTATGACTTAAAAAGAGATTACAGTGAAAGTTATATGATTAATGAGACTACCGTCTTGAAGAGGGGATGTTAAGTATTGATTTATATTTACCCCTTATGCAATTAAACAGTAACACAGTTTTTAATTTGTAATACTCATTTTTCATCTTGAAAAGGTAAAAAATAATACTAATTAATACATTTTTAACAAATATCACTATCTTTCTTACTAAAAATATAATTGCACACTTAATGTGAATTTGCGTTTTTATCAAGTGTTTTTTTCGGATTTTGCAACTAGCTTAGTTTATTTTGAATTTTTTTTTTTTGTTTATATATTTTTATACGATAATTGAAATATATTTTTTTATGATATTCTTACACAAAATAAATAAACGAAAATGAGATATTGATAGAAGTATTCTTTTTGGATACGCACAGAGCCGTATCAGGGAATTTGGGGGCCCCTGGCGCCAAGTTTTTAATGCACAAAAAATGTGATTGCAAATGCGAATTGCGCTCATTGCAAATTTACAATTTTATGCTTAGGTGGTTTTTTTTATGAATCTATAAAATAATTTATGACAGTAACCTGTATCCTGTCACAATCACGAATCTTCTAAAAGCTTATACAAGACAAAAAAATCTGTTGTGAAACAATTTAAATACTAAAAGCAAAAAATTCAAATTGCAAAAAATATTTTGGGGGCAATTAAATGTGCTTTTTTGCAAATGCCTCTATATACAAAGATAATTTTTTTGTGTACTATATATTGCGTTTGCTGACATACAATAATCTTAGGCTTTATACATACAATACAAATCAGAAAACCTGGCTCTAAAAGGGGTTTGTTGAAATTTTGCCATTGGTCGAATTTTTCGGTGTTTCATAAAATAGTTTTTAGGTAAGTCAATATGTATATTACTCAGTTTCTTTTTTTCATGTGGATAATTATAAACCCGTTCTATGATAAGGCGAACACCGAAATATCGGAGTCTGTATAACACTAAGTTTCAGTTAAAGGATAAAAAACGCAAAATAACATTTTGCGTGTATTATAGAGCAAAAAGGGTCCAACCTTTTTACATTACGAGTCAAATCATAAAATTTTTTGCAAAAGAGTACATTTTTCTAAATTTTTTTTGATCATATGTGAAATCTTTTTTACAAATAAAAAAAATCATATATTTTATATTTTAAAGTAGCAAAATTATAGCATTGAACACTTAGTTTTCACATATATAGAGAACAAAAACGCCATTTTTATTGCATTGTTTTGTTTTCATCATACGTTTTCGGATAGTAAATTACAATTTTCAGTCGAATTTAGCGCGTAAATATTGAACATCCCCCGACTTTAAAAAAATTGTATAGGTTTTAGACCGGTTACACATAAACCAAAACAGAACCAAGAACAGTCATTATTGATGTAGATTTGCCAAAAAACATTGTAATTCGAGGTATTTCAAATATCAGCACTGCGCTGTTAATGTAGAATTTCCAGTTTTTTTTGGCAAAAAATTGTATTTTTGCCTTTTTTTTCATAAACTAAAACAAAAAAAGAATCCGTAAACCTTTCTTTATAAAATTATATTTTAATAGAAATAAAAATATAAATATAAATAGGAACTATTTTTGTTTTTATAGACTGCCAAGAAAATCATTTTTTAGCGTAATGTATTACTATAGGTCTACACAGGTGCAAAATATACTTTTACTGGTATTTGCTACACGCCCCAGATTCAAAGTACATAGTAAAAGCGACATGAGTTGCAACTTTAACCTCTTCGTAAATAAAAGGCAAGAACCCCTGATATATTTTTTACCCAATTAATTCAAAATACAATAAAAATATCACATTAAATCATTTTATATACAAACAAAAATACGTAAATTTACAATTTATCGCAGACTAAAAACCGAAAAATAAAATATCAAACTTTATATTTTTATTTTGATTTTGCTATTGTAAAGAAGATATACCGGCAAATGAAGTTGTATTTTACTACCGACATTTGTGTCGAATTTATACAATTTCAGCCAACAACTAGCGGGTTTTAATAAACTCGGTATAATTTACGAAAATATATGGCAGTTTTTATATACCCTATTCAAAAAAGCTTTGAAAACACGAAAAAACACAAATGCTAACAAAAACAAAAGCAATTTAGCAATGGAATTGCTTTTTTGAACAAAAAACTTTGTTCTTACGACGTATAATGTAAGATAAAATTTTTAAAAAAAAATGAATTATTATAATAAAAGTAAATGAAACAATAAATAGTGCATTTATAACTACTTTTGCAACGTTATAACTAGAAATGTGTTCGTATTTTAATTTCGGTCATAATCTTTATACATAGGAAACTTTATGTAAAAATTTTGTATTTTTTAATTAATTAAAAAACATTATATTTCATAAAAGAATTCCAAAACAAGTTTTTATACTTGTTGTCATACATGGTCTTTTTACGTGGCATTTTTTTCACCTATTTGTTAAAAAATGATAATAGCATTTTGTATGAACAAATTTGCATATTTTTTTTTATAATACTAAACAAATTTTTGCTAGAATTTCTAAAAGGTAAAAACGACAAAAAAACCTATAGCACTATTGCAAAACTAGACGTTTGACAAAAAAAAGTATTTATACTATAAATATGTGCTTTAAGTATTAGTAAAACTAATGAAATCAGTTAAAAAGGCCATTTGAAAACCTTCTGAACACCATGCACGTTTTGCTTAAAAAACAACAACACAATACTAATGAAAAATTTATTGGTTTCTTTAGGTGATTTTAAATTGACGAAGCGCCGCAAAAATATGAACGGTTATATTTTTTTGCATTCCATATAACAAAAATTGAAACCGTAGCAAGTTTTTTACGAAGTTAAGTGACAATGCGTGTAAGAATTTAATTTGTTTTATACGCGTGGGGCTGACCGTTCCTTAATTTTTTCCTTGTGAAAAATTACTTATTGTTGTATATATTTTTTAATTATTTACTTGTAGCTATTAACTTTATATTGTATGTTAGATGATATATATTACTGATAATATTTACCTCTAAAATAGATATTAACAAGTACATAATTGTACAAAAAACACACTTATACTGCATGTTTTTTCTTTAAGTTGTATTTGCCGTGTTACAAGCGTCGCAATGTCATACAGGTTTATAAACCGGCCAACAAACTACCTTTTGTTACTTATTTAATATTTAAGTTCATGATACATATAATGAGGTTTGGGCCTGGTGAAATTCGTTGTTAAAAACATAAAACACCTCAGTAATAAAAAAAAAAAAATTCGCGCTAAGAAAGATATTCATAACTTTTATACAGATTTTTTTTTAAAAATGGCCAGTGAGTACAAAAAAATGTGTTAAGAGTACACATGCACTCATGATAAGCAGGTTGGTAACCCCTGTTATAGTGCAACGAACTACGCAAATAGAATAATAAATACTTTAATTTGGGTAAAATTATAGAAATCGATATTTTTTGAAACAAGATAGTAATATTACTACGTATAAATACGCCGCAGGTCTAATAAAAAAAAGTATTTGCAATAAATTCAACTTTACCAAAAGTATACTGCTTTATACTGTAACCTCACGTATTTTGCACTATAAAAAATTTTTATAAAGCGAAATATATCGCAAAACAAGATAAACTACCAAAAAACACGCAAAAATAAAAATTGCGATAAAAACCGACAGAACACAACATATATAGCAAAACCCGTGTAACTATGATAACTCGTGCTTTTTTTTATTACAGAATACACATAAATAAATGTGAAAGGAAGCAATACTAGACTTGCAAAACCTGTACCATTTCCTAATTTTGATGCAACCGTTGTAATATACTATGCGTGGAGAGACTTTGGTTCTATACATAAATAAATTATTTGTAAATGCTTGTTTATTTTGACTTTTTATAATTACTTATTGTTTCACATCGTATTATATATATATATATAAGCGAAAACCAGGCATGCTCAGCCAGAGGTTAATTGGGCTAACATTACAGCAACACGTGTAAAGATAAAATACGTGTATAATTTTTTTTTGCGTGTACACAAGATCAATATGTACTATCTATTCACTGTATAATATGTAAAGTTTTGTGTGATGACATGTGTTTTAAAAAAAGTTTTTTGTCTGCTTTGTATGATAAAATGCAATCTTATTGTGTAAATTTTTCTAATTTACTGTACCTGTGTTTTTTTAGATTTTGGGCCTGTCGTATTGAAAATTGCACCCCCGTTAGAAATGCACCCTTAAACTGGGGCAAAAAAAAAAAATATTTTTAAATTAAAAAAAACCAAATATTCTAATATAACTCTTAAAATATATGATTATTGTGTACTCAGTTAGTGTATTTGTTTTTCTAGTATGTAACTTCTCCTTTTTTTTGTCGGCAATTGAAGTCATAAACGATTATTCGTGATTTTTTAAAAATGAAGAAGAAAGAAATAGACAAATGTAAAGATAAATAAGGAAGAAACGCACTTTAAATAAACGATAACAATTAAAAATAATAATTTCATGGTAAATGAAGACTTACTTTACATTCATGCATCTGTTTTGAAACACATCAATAAAGTATCATCGTAAAGAAACAAAACATCATTTAATAAAGAGTATAAGTAAAAAAAAACAATGAATTGTAGCAAAAACTATATTAAACAATACAAAAACAACAAAATTTGTAATTTTTATGTTTTATATGCAGAAATTCCAATTTAATATTAAATATTTGCGTACAGCCGAATAAAAGAAATATAAACAAGAAAAAAAAAAAGAAATGATTAATAAATAAATAAATAAAGACCAAATAAAAAAATTTACAAAAGACAAAATATTAATCTAAAAAGAACAATATATATGAAATAAAAAAAGGATACATCAAATATATAATCAATAATAATAATAATAATAAAAAAATGCTTGTACTAAATAAAAATAACGACGTAAAACACATGAGAAAAAAAGTATTGGTACATAAATAATTCAAACCCAGAGAAAAAAGTATATTTTTTTCAGGTATATGTAAAAGCTAAACAAATTAAATATTATTTTATATGGTGAAAAATGTTATTTACAAGTAAATTATTTTTTTTTCATAAACAACGATTATTTTGTATAGCATTTATAATATAAATAAATGACTAGCTTTTTTTATGTATAACGGAATAAAATATATAGGGGAAAAAATATATAATTATAAAAGTTGTAGAAATTAACATTTAAAGAACAAATTGATTAGCTTAAAATATCTATGATAAGCTTTTACATGGAAAAAGCAAAATTAAGGTTTTGTTAAATGATTTGTAACAGCCTTTTTTTAATAAATCGTTACATTTGAAACATGCTTTAGCCGAATTAATTTGCTTTAAATTTTAAAAATTATTCCACATGCAGTTAACAGCAATAGCATTATGATTTTAATATATATAAAAAAACTTCTTGTGTATTACGTAAACACATAACGCAAAAACCACTTATTTTTTAAAAACACTATAAATTCACAAGTTTTTTTTTGTGGGAAAAAAATCAATGAAGTAAAAAATTGCAAATTTATGCAAACGAACAAGATTCCATGTGCTACTTTTTGTTCTTTTAATAAAACAAAAAAAAAAAAATTAGGATAACATCGTGCCTTTTTCAGGGAAATATAGTGTATACGCAGAAAACTATGAAAACTTACAAATATTATGTGACGATATGCAAATTAAGTACCTATTTACCGTACTAGTTTATATTGCTTATGTTATACTTTTTCCTAAAAAAAGTACAAAAAAAAGGCTGCTTCTGTATATTAAATTTATTTAAAATTACTTAATTTAATTTTTGGTCGATTTAATTTGGTTTTCATATGCTAAAGGGTTATTTTTTAAAAAATGGTTGCTATATTTAACTGCATATTAATCTTTCTTTGACAAGAAAATAAATATTTCCGTAAGTTATTATTTTTGTGGCTATATGGTAACAAAATCAGCATTTAAATGCAAAAAACTACAAGGTTTTACAATTCAAAACCGTAAAATTCAATTATAGACAACAATTTTTTGTGAGTGTCGCAAGAAAAATAACCATAAACTGCAAAAAACAAAAAAAAAAATGTACTACAAAACCAAGATTAAATATTGAAATAAAAAATAAGCGGCGCGATTTCCATGCCAATACTATTTTTTTGATGAATTCTTGATAAGCTAGAGGTCGATTTTCTTCTTTTAGGCGCAAAAAAAAATATATTATATAAAGGAATTTAATTTGCGGTGTATTTATGATTTTTTGTATATTCTATATTTTTTTCAGTAATATCTTGTAAAAACATAGAAAAAGCTATATTTTGTTAAAATTTTATATTATGATAAATAGTGCTTCTGTAAAGTATTGTTTTAATTTATCATATGATGTAGGTTGATAAATAATTTCTAACCTTATTGGACTCAAAATTCGACATATCGTATTTTTCTATGTGAATATGGACAAAATCCAAAACAAAAACCCTACAATTAAACATTTTTCTTTGATAAAATACTTTTTTTTTGATAACTATATATTTTGGAACTTAGGCCCTAATTTCTTGAATAACTTTTTTTCTATATTACAATAATTACCACCAATTGAATCCTCAGCAAAACAGGCTTTTTCAAGAACTACTATTTTAACAGCAATCCAATGGCTATTTTCAATTTTCAATGGTAGTAAATTTTTTTTTGGCGTCAAAATTTTTTCGTCTAGCCATGACGGTTTCAAAATATCTGTTAATAATATCTGCTTACGAGATAAAGATAAAAATATAAAATTTGGATACTTAAACAATTTTTCTCCTACAAAATCTATAAGATCACTCGTAATCTAAAGATCTTTGTTAAGACATAAAACTATCGATTGCAAAAATGTTGATGTTTTTGTAGCTCTATCTATATTTTGTAATAAGATTTTTTTTTTTACATATTTCAGTTGGACTCCTTTTGCTGGTTTCAAGCCAATTGTTATATTCTTCATCGTTTTTCCATATCTTTTGAATTAATTTTTAAATATATTTTCCCCACTTCAATATTAAGCCACATTACAAAATGTGGATTGCAAAATTTTTTGTTTTCATTTTTATCATTTTTGCAATAAATTTTGGCCCCTTTTTTCTTTTTGTTTTTTTTTGCCTCAACAACTAAATTATTTAGTCTTAATGCAAAATTTTTTTGTGAATTTTCTCATTTTTTGGCAAAATAAATTTTGAAGTACTTCATTGATACTATATCTCGCTCATGAAATATTTTTGATTTTTCCCCATTGATACACCTTTTTAAATATTTGGCATTCGAGTAAACTATCCTGTAACCTATTTTGTGTTTTACTTCAAAAATAGTGTACCATGTTTTAAAACGCGCTGTAAGTTTATCCCCTCTTCTTTGTATTTTTTTACTGTTAAAAAGGGAAACTGTTTTCTGCAATAGCAAACCCAGGCTTTTCTGCTGAACCTCATGTGCATGTGTTGTGTTTTCTATGCTTCTTTTATGTTTTTGAAAGCATTATTCGTTGTTGTTTTTACATCAGGTTGTTTTTTTTGCGTTTTCGATCTTTTGTAAAGGCGCTGCGATAAAAACCCACACTGGTAGTAAAACACGTATTTTTCTATACAGAACAAAACTAGGCAAATATTTCGTGCTTTTCTGTTTTTTTTTGTATTGTATGGAAAAATTTTTGTAGCCAAAAATTCGTCCCAATTATCAAAATCGTCATTTACATATTTTAAAGCGATCGACAAAACGTCAGATTTAACTTGTCAGTCATAACAAAAGTTTGTGGATGATACGCACTTGATGGCATTTGTTTTATTTTAAAATAAATTCTAATATTTCTTAAAACCTCATTGCAAAAATTGGTCCCTTGACGGAATGTAAATTCCTAAACCCACTAAGACGGCACGATTATTGTTGACTAACAATGCATGACACAGTATTTGATGTTATGTCAGGAATAGAATATGCTTCGGCTCATTTCGAAAATTATTCTGTCAATACACAAATATACTTTTTTTGGAATTTGTTTAGTTGTAAGAGACCAACTAGATCAATTCTAAAACGTTAAAATATATCATGGACTTTATAGGATGAAGAGTTTGCCACTCGTTTTATAGGAATGCTTATTTGGCATTTTTCGCAAGTTAATACGTAGTTGTAAATAAGTTCCCACGGTACCGGCAAGTTATGTATGCCTTTTGCGTTATAATGTGTTGCATATTTATATCAAAATGACCCAAGGTCGGATCATCATGCAATAAATACAGCACATCATTAATCTCATCTGAATTTATAACTCGCTTTTTTAAAACAGTTTATACCTTTAATAAAAGGTTTTCCTTACAAAAAAAAAAGATTTAGCATGTCTGTTAAATAAGTTTAACCTGGTTTATCTAAGAAATCAGGAAAAATTTAATTTAATTTTTAATTGCAAATTTTCATATACACAGTCTTTTCCATGGATAAAAGCTAAAAATTACAAAAAAAATACAAAAAAGAGGTTTTACAACCAGTATAATTCCAATTGATCTATCTGCAATTAAAATGTCAATAAATATTTTTCCGTGTTTTTAAAACATCTACATACATCGTTTTATATTAATATGCGAATTAAAATGCTTACATAAAAAAAATTATGCATTAGAATATAAAAATATCTTTTTTGTACCGGAAAAACTAATGGATAACAATATGCAAAGCTTCTTTAATTTCAGAAATAAAAACAGTAAAAATATTATTTTGCATAGTATATCGCGTATTTTTGACACCAAAACAGTTAACACAAATTCAATATTCAGATTGTTTGTACAACACTCTAATTTGTATTCGAAAAAAACAGGTTTTCTATGTGGATATCAATTTTAAGTATACCTTGAATAGGATATATGATATACCCATATTTCATAGTCATCACATATATAATGTTTTTATTGACTTGTAAATTTATATTGTGAAAAATTCATTGCTTTTAACTTAAAATGATCCGTTAAAAAAAGTAAAAACTTTTGCAAACATTTTTCTTTGCAAAATAATTTTGAAATGAAAAGTTTATTACCTTTTTTATTTAAACACTTATTATAATTATCACCTAACACTAAAATGTTTTTTCAGGAATATTTAACTTCCATTTTTCTTATAAATAGTATTTATCAATTCGAAAGACAGTGATTGTGGCCTTGCATTTAATACTTGTAAATATTGTGCGGTCTTTTTATTTTTTTTAGATAAATCTAAAATATTCCTTTTAAGTTTTCTTTATAATATTTAAATTTTATATTATACCATATTTACAAAAATCTATATAAAAAATTCTATTTGTATGACCAGCTTTTCGTATCAATTATTATTTGTACGTTACGATCTTCATATTTTGTTATACAGTTAGCTATACAAATTTTAAATTAAAGTTTACATTAGAGCCGTAAAAGTCCTTTCGTATTAATATATTTACTGTATTTTTATAGTTATTACAAAATGTGTATATTTTAAAATTATTTATGCAGGGTCGTTGAGAAACATAATATTATTTAACTTTTTTTAAATACCTTTGTCTAGAAACTATTAAAACCTTAAACATACAACTGAAAACATTTATTTCTTGAGTCTGGGTCTTTAGTCAAACAAAATACTATTAAACGAAATTTTTTTATTTTGTATCAATCTTTATTAAGACCTGCATATAATTATCTACATTAAATTCACTAATATCTATAATTCTATGATTATACTTTTGCGTCCGTATTTTTCTTGTTCATTTATTATCTTTCTTTTTATTTTTCTTATTTTTCTTATTGATTATATATTTGGTGTATCCTTTTTTTATTTCATATGTATTTTTTTTTATTAATATTTCGTTTTTTATAAGTTTTTTTATTTGGTACTTTTTTATATATTATTTCTTTTTTTTTCTTCTTGTTTATATTTCTTTTATTCGGCTGTACGCAAAATATTTAGTATAAAATTATAATTTCTGCATATAAAACATAAACCTTATAAATTTTGTTGTTTTTGTTATTTTTAATAAAAGTTTTTGCTACAATTCTCTGTTTTTATTTACTTATACTCTTTATTAAATGATGTTTTGTTTCTTTACGATAATATTTTATTGCCGTGTTTCAAAATAGATGCATGAACGTAAATTAAGTTCTCTCTTACCATGACATAATTATTTTTTATTGTCATTGTGCATTTAAAATGCGTTTCTTCCTTATTTATCTATACATTTTCTCTATTTCTTTCTTCTTCATTTCCCACAAAAACCGTAATCATCGTTTATGATCAATTGCCGAAGAATATAAGGAGAAGTTACATACTAGAAAACGAAACACACGAACTAAGTACACAAGTAATATTTATTTTAAAGGTTATATTAGATATATTGGTTCTTTTTTAATTTATAAATAATTATTTTTTTTTGCCCCAGTTTGCGGGTGTAATTTTCAACAGGGGAGCGATTTTTAATACGACAGGCTTCATACTATGCGAAGGCCTTTGGCCAGCGACCCGAGCGCCTTTACATAGATCAGCCTCTGGATACGCAAATCAAAAACAAAGCTATCTTTCAAAAACACTGAGTAACTAACAAACAACACAATTCATACGGTAAAATGCGTATTGGGGTTGTTTTCGTATGTAGATGTCGCTTTAATATTACTTCTAATCATAAAATTAATTTTATTGTGATTTGATTTTGTATTAATACGTTGAAAAAAAAATATATTCGGTTAAAAACGAATGAATTGTACTTATATACACATCACACTATTTATAATATATCAGTCAGCGTTATTTTACTCATAAAACAAGATCAAGTAACTTG
This sequence comes from Agrenia bidenticulata, assembly GCA_034694785.1. Lineage (NCBI taxonomy): Eukaryota > Metazoa > Arthropoda > Collembola > Entomobryomorpha > Isotomidae > Agrenia > Agrenia bidenticulata. The sequence goes on along the minus strand of JAQFYM010001226.1, from coordinate 21,415 downwards.
GAACCCCTGATATTACAGATAAACTGAATATATAACGCTAAATACTTGTTTTCACTTTGTTTTACACGTATATACCCCGTTATGTAATTTTTTACCCCGTTTTTCTATTCTTTAATTCTTTTTGTAAAATCGCCCCATGTAAAAATCGCGCCCAAAAACAAATCGAAAAAGGCTTTTTATTCGGATATATATTTTTTTATGAATTCTAAGTGTTGGTCACAAACTATGAAAAAAGGTATGAAAAAATTACTAAATAAAAAATAGAAGAAATCAACGAATAAGTTAAACGTAGTAATATGTGTAATAAACAAATAGATTGATTTACAAAATGCGATAAAACGACAATAAACGTATAAATCAAAGCCAAAATTATTAAATTAAAATTTTAAACCCTAAAAAGATATTATTTATTCTAATGTTAAAAACGCATAAACTGCATATCACAAGTCTTCAATATCTACTCATATGTGTTATACAGTCAAAGCAATATTTAATTAAGCGATTGTTTTTGTCAGAGTGTAAATTCAAAAAAAATAAATTCATTCATACTATAATCAAAAGTACACAAATTCTTCCACGGGCATAACATACAAACAGTCTTTTTACAAAAGAATGTGTCTTGCGCAGCGGCCTGTTAAAACATAGTACATATACGATAAAAACCTTTAAAACAACGTGTTGATAAAGACGTAAGTTTAAGCAATAAAAAAGAAAAAATATCCGTTTTATTTTTGGCTTTTGTTTGCTGTTTTGCACATAGCACTCAAACTTATATGTTTTCTATTATAAAGGCGCATATGAGAGTTAGTTTTTCATTTTTTTTATGGTTTTGCAAATATTACATATTTGGTAACGCCTATAATTACTTCTAAGCGTACAGCGCTTACTACATATCAGAGACACTTAATAAATTTATTGTATAGAAATTGATAATATATTGTTATAATAAATATTATTGTAATGGTTTCAATTATTACAATATCTTTTGATCCCTTGTGGGTACCTAGTAAAACCCAAAAATACGTATCTTTTACCTGCGGGTGAGCAGGTGAAAGTAATTTCGACCTTTTAACGCAATTACAAGTGCGTAAAAAAACATCTTTTTAAACAGAGAAATAGCAAATCATAAAATTATGCAAATAATATTTTAACTGTCGTTAATATCATTTTCTAATGAAAATGTTTTTTTTGCGTTTGAAGAGTCATTGTATAATACAAAAAGTGCAAAAGACCGAAAAAACTGCATTTTTGCTTTTTATTTTGTGTAATAACGCGATAATAGGTCAGAAAAACAAGAGGTAAATTAAACATAAAACAACAATTTATTGCTAATATTATTTAATATTCGATCGTAAAAAAATCTAAAGGAAATGTAATACATAATAAATATTTTGAGGTCTCTGATACATATATTGTTTTTTAGTTTTTAATACTATCCTTTGTTGTCGTTTTTTTACATCAAAGGAAAAAAATTGGTCTGGTTTGTTTACATATCTTTTAGTTGGTCTTAATCACAAATACTATAAACATTTTTACAAGCTTGCACTGCTTATACTTAGGCATATGCTTAAGCTGGTTCTAATAATATGTATATATATGCAGATAACGTGCGTTTACATTACAAAAGTAATAGCCTCGCAAATTTAATCGCAATAAGTCTTAAAAATTAATTAGTTTTGTTGCGATAGAACTGCTTTTTAAAATGTTTTGGTATGTTTATAAGTGCCAAAATTTGTTCATTTTCACTAATAATAAATGTACGAATGAAGCAATTTATATATCATTGCATGAATTTACTGTGTAAGCTTACATTATTTTTGTTTTCTCTTTTTTACTGTTTTTAGTTATACTGTGCTTACGCTCTAGTTGGAGTCTTCTGAAGATGACAGTTTTTAGAAACAACGCAATTAAAAAAAGATCGTATCAAATATAATAGGTATATTACTTTACAATATAACAATACTAGTAAATTACAGCAAAGGCTCTATCATAGACGTTACGTTTTTTTGTTAAATACTTATTTTTTTATCATCAGAGAAACTGTAGTTTTGATTCGTTTGGCGAAAAATATATAATTCAGTTCTTTTTTGATCAAATTATGCAATTCAACTTTTTTTGAACATTTCGCAGCCAACTATAAAGAAATCGCTGTATTTCATATTTTGATTGTCCTAGATAAATAATATTTAGATATTTGTTTTTATTAATACTTTTTTTTTGTAATTTTTTTTAGAAATTTTTATCTGTTTATTACAGTATTCTTCTTTTTTTTTCTGGTTGATTTCTCATCTTTTATATTTACTGTATTTTTTTTCATACATTTTTTCGTAGTAGTTGGATGAGCAGGCTCCAAACGCTGTGTATTTGAAAAAAGCCATTTGATACTTCTATATATTCTAACATAAGCGTAAATGCTTTCATAGCTAGTCATAAAACTAAAAAGATTTATTATTTTGCTATCTTTGAAATGCAAAAGGTTTTACGCAAACTCGCGGCCCCCTGCACATTTACTGTACTTTTTATAACAAATGTAAAAAGTCAAATGTGGTATGTATATGGCGCTGATAAATCATCCTTCTTTGTTACCTGCGGCTTGCCAGGGAATCATCTTACGTTCCGGGCTCGGCACGAACATCGTGAGCTAGCAGCCCAACAATAGTCTTTTGGTAGAATTAAAATTGTAGAAAAAGCTTATTTCGGGTAAAAAATGCCAATTTTGATTTTTTTTGGCGCGAGTTTTTAATTAGGTGTTTTTACAAAAACAGGGTAAAAAATATTAAAACGTAGTGACAAATTACAAAAGCGGGTGAAAAATCAGTTAACCATAAGTAAAAAAAATAGTGTGCAAGCAATTGACGTCAAAACCACTTTTAAATCACGTAAAAAAGTATTTTTTGCGTATTCCTGTATAATGTCTCACAGAAATGGACATGCCACCCAGGGCTTATGATTTTTGCAATTTTTTGCAAAAAATCTACCTCGGGGCAAAACTTTTTTTATACACTGATTTTTCTTCTCTCGTATATAAAAACAAGACGGAAAAATATTTAACATGCTAATATGACAGAATTGTGTAAAAAAACCCTGCATTTCTGTCCATTTTTGAGGACATTACTATAATATGGCAAAAATAAAAAAACGATGGAAAAATAAATGATCTGCTTAAGCAAAAAGTATATGAGCTTAAATAATAGTGTATTGTCGTAAATCACAGAAAATTTTAATATAAAGTCACTTGTTTGTGTTTTTAAAACTATATTATTTTATTGCAAAAATATATATAAGAATTTAAGTTAAAAAAATAAATGATGAATAAGTAAAACTTTTTAATTCCATTTATTATTACAAGCAGCAAACATTAAATTTTGTATGTTAGTCTAATAAGGGAGTACATTAAGAAAAAAGAATTACTGTTTTTAAGTTATTTGCTGTATTTCGGTACTCAAATCAGACATATTAAAAGTTGTTTAAATTTTTGTACACCTTTTAGAAATCTTCTTGCATAAAAGCATTTGCAACTTTATAGTAAAACAATATGAAGCTGCGAGCCATTACAAAAACTTGTGGTTATTACAGCATTATTGGAGTCTGACGAATCTGCTACATAAATAAAACACTTATTCATGATAAAAAAAGCATTTTTGAGAAACAAATAGCTTTACAAACATTACATTACATGCATGCATATTTAGTCACATATACGTAAAATTAGCGTACGTTTACAACGTATAAAAATGCATCGAGAAAGGGATAACAGTATAAGCCTCCGAAATTTGTTATATCGGCAATATGGTAAGACTAATATACCGTATGTTGTTGAAATATGTTTTAAAAATATTTTTTGCCGCTGATGACTGTTTATCGGTATATATTAATGCAAGCATAGAGCTTACCGAGTTTTTAAACTATTTTTTTGCATATTTCTAGCATAACTAGGTTGAATATTTTTACCGAGGTATACTTTCAGGTGGCTGTATCTATCTTTTGCGCTGCCGTATCCATATTCTATTTTTTGAGCAAGTTTATAAAATCCTTGCGTGAAAAAAAGTAGATGATATGAGCAACACAAAACATGAATTATTTTTTTACACTTTCATGCGTCAGATAAGTTTTAACGGAGATAACACAAACCAGAGACAGTCAAAATGCACATTTCCGTACAAAAAAAACGTTGTGGATACAATATATTACTAGAAAAATTGTTTTTTGCCTAAAAATCCTAAATAATATCGATTTTTTTTTAGTTGTTATTTAATAAAATGTACGTGGAAATCTATGAATAAGTATAAAAAAGTCTTTTATTTTTGCTTGCAATTATAATATAGCACTAAACAAAAGGGAAAAACAGCCCGTTTGTTAAAGTTAAAATACAGAAAACAAAGATACAAAAAGATATAATCCAAGTATAAATTATATGCTAAAAAAAACAAAGGTTTATGCAAAGAGGTATAAAACATAAAAACATTTTCAAGGTATATAAAAAACATATTAAGTTTGGGTTTTATAAAGTAGGAGACTACACACAACAATTTTTGAGGGGAAAATTGTTGCGAAAACAAAAAATATACAAATTTTAGTTAATCAAAATGTATTCTCTAAAGATTCCCATGCATTAAAATATTGAAAGTATATCTAAATAATAAAATACAAAAACACATAAACGCAAATTGACTAAAATTTTAAGGCCGTTATTTTTTTATCTGTTTCTTTGTAAAACTTTCAATTTGTCGCTATTTTTTTTCTTACTTGCCTACCCTTTTCATTAAATTATCTCTAACATTGCTAAAAAAAAATTAAAAACGAAAAGTCAATTTTAAGTGTATAAAAGTCTTACTATTAAAAACATACAAACAAAAGTTTTTCTTAAAAAAAGTAAATAGAACATCTCTTTATAACAAATTATTGCGTTAAAAATGTGTTATACGACATATGTGCTACAAAAAAACATCTTTACTGCTTATATTTTCTTGCAAAAAAGCTTATGAGTTTTTTTACCGCAAAAAAAAAATTAAATTATGGCTCTATGATATATAGGTTTTTTGTATTCACATATTGCATTTTCCAATTTTGTTGAAAATACCGCTTAATAAAAAGTATACCTGGAGCCTCGGGTTTTCCTTGGGGCCCCGTGTTTTCCTCGGGGTCTTAGGGTTTTAAAATTGGCAATAAGAAATTGTGTGGGTTTTCTTACCCAAGGATTTACAAACCCCATCACAAATAAAACAATAAGTTCGAGCAAAAATCCTTGCTTTTAAAACCGTATTTTTTACTTTTATGTTTGCTTGCAATATTTCGCAAAATTTATATGACGGACCATAATTAGAAATTTTTTTAAAAAATAAATTTGATAAAAAGTTGTTGTTTCAAATAGAACAAAAATTTAATATTACCTTTTGCAAGTAATCTCGGCTTGCTCCTATATAATGAGATTTACGATAAATTTTTAATTGATTTCTGACAAACGAACGTACTTGAAAAGACAAATCCAGCTAAAAAACCAGATGCGATTGTAAAAATCAAGACTGTTTTTGTTTAAATACTATAAAATAGCGCCTCTATTAGGCAGTTTTTTTTTAGCCGAGATTATATGAAAATGATATTTTTTATGTCGTCATGATAAAAAAAGAATATTAAGATATATTATGAAACCAGGCATCAGGATATTTTAAAGCAAATTTTTACAAAAAAAAATATAAATTGAGTCGATCTGTTTTCTATCAGCACATGATGTGCATTGATTATATCATAACGTGTGCATCATGCTAGTTTGGCTTTTCGATCTTAAGTCTCGATTTCTCGATTCTCGAGACCGAACTGAAAAAACAGTCGGATTTGAACAAGATTTCTCGATATTTCTCACGAGTCTCAAACATTTTTTGTATTCATTATTACTTATAATTTATGCGTAGCATAATATAAAAATATTAGAAACAAATTAATTTTTACATAAAAAATAAAGATGAATGTTAAAAGACGTGTTTTTATAAAATCTAAATAAATATATTGTTTTTTTTGCAAACAAAGTACTATAAAAAGAGAATAAAATCATAAGGAAGAAAAGTTAAACATTTTGTCATCTGTATATTTTTATAAAACAAGAATTTCTTATAATATGATAAAAGACACTACCTCTCATACCATTTGCATACGAAAATAGTTTTATTTGCCGCAACTAAAAGTTATATGATGAATTAAGTGTAAGACGCGTGTTAAATGTCTAATTGCATTCTAGTGATATAATGGGCTAATCTCATGGCTAAAATTGTACGACGAGTAACATTTTCTGTAGGTATACAGTTATTAAAGCAAAAAATTTTTCAAATCGAAAAATTTTTTAATGACATGCATTTTTAAACAGCTGGCGTGTTTTAATTAATATTGACTACAAGTCCTATTTTTTTCCTTATGGTTAATAACCGTATGGTATAAATATGCAAGCTCGCAGGAATAATATACATTTTTTATTGACTTTTTTATTATATTTGGTGTTTTTTTGTTTTTTTCACCATATTTAAAGGGCTGTAACATTTAACATTTTATATTATTAAAAAATCTCAGTCATGATATTGTGTGCTTTGATATTTGTTTCTAAAATTAGCTTGTTATTTGTTATAAGCATTTAATTGACTCCATGTATCTTTGTTATTACCAATAATACAAAATGTAAGAATAGAACGAAAAGCAAGAAATTATATAAGCGATAAAACTTTTCTATTATATTAAAGCAAAATATTGTTCTTTTAAATAATTTCACAACTAAAATATTTTTTTTTTTTGCCGCAAGATGATATACTTTAAAGACTCGCCTCTCGAATCGCAAGATTCTCAAAACGCTTTTTACAAAAAAAAATATTCGATTTTATTAAGATAATCGAGATCTGCATCATAATTTTTTTGTGAGTAAGAAATGAGCTGATCGGGTGTTTTTGTTGCATTTTGCACTACTAAAAAAATAATTGAAAGTTTTTTTTTTGCTTTATACCGCAAATTTTACTGCATTTTAGCTATTTTCTGTGTAAGAAAACATGAAAAAACGCAATAAAAGGTTTGCAAGCACGCTGTAAGGCAACTGCACATTTAAAAATGCAAGCAGTGCGTTTTTCAGCTTAAAATGATTCAATTTTTCTTTTAAAAAAAATGCCAATGTAAAATAAGCAGTTTTACGTGTTTCAAATAGGATTGATGGCAGCGTGCTGCTGGAGTTTAAGACATATATTGTTCCTTGTATTTGTAAGGTAGAATAATCAATTTTTTTAAATGTAAATATGCGTTAAAAAAACGGAAAGATATTACGTACTATAATAAATTACAGTTCTGCAACAAATAGAAACCAAAGAATAATCCTGCATTGTATATTTACGAGTTATTAAAATTTTGCTCCGTAAAAAACAACAAAAAATTCTAATCTTTCTACTGTTTAGATATAAAAATTACAGAATATTTCCTATAATTATTAATAAAAAATTTCATACCTAGCTGAAATATATCTAAGCGTGATTTCTTGTAGCTTGTACACAAAATGCTCTGAAAAAAAGTATTGAAGCTAACAACTTTTTTTTATCAATAATACCTACAACAATTAAAAAAAATCCGGCATACACTACTATTATGTATTTCTTTGTTACGAATCCTGGTTTTACGCACTATATGATAATTGATACGTAAAAATAAATATTTTAGGACGATATGGAACAAAAATTCGATCTGAATTCTTGTGACGTAACGTGAAGATAAAGCGCTATTATTTATGCATTGGCAAGTAAACACAAAAATCTTTTAATTACCAATATTTTATTTTTTTATTTATTATTTACATTTATTTTGCAGATATTAGGTTTAAAATACATCGTAAAAAAGTTAAATTTAAAAATATATTCTTTTTTTGTAAATTACATTTTTCAGTTGCTCTTTATTTTCGCAGCTTATCTTTATAAAAAAATGAAAACGAATGAAAACCAAAAAATATTTACTTTAAAAAAAAGGTATATACATTTCGTAATCATACGATGTTCTGTACCGTCAGCGTACAGTTTGTTTGCATTTGTACCGTGTTTTACTACGGGCTGATCATCGATAGTATGTAGATTGACGAATGGTATACAACCAGAAAAAATGATGTATTTACAAATAAAAACAGCTGGCATGGTTGTAAGCGCATAGATTAGTCTACAAACAGTGTATACTGTAAATCAAATACAAAAATTAAGAAATAATCTGTTTACGTGAAAAATGCTATTTATTTTACTTGTACGATAACGAATGTTAAAACGCATACAGCAAAAAAATACAAGCTACAGCACTATATGACATTTGCAGCACGTAAACTGAATTCTTAAGCCCTTGTAAGGGTAATATTTTTTTTTTTTGGGTTTTTGGAGTTTTAAAAGAGAATTTTTCGCCAATCAATTTATTAGTAAAAGCGTACTCCGTATAAAACATGTCTTTTAAGCACGTGTTAGCTACCAAATTAATGGTAAATATGTAGATAAAGGTACGAATTATACTACAAGTGTTTCATTTGTGACATGGGTAGTTAAAACAACGTTTTACCTGTATGCAAGATAGGTATTTTTATTCTAAGAGCACGACGTAAAAATTTTATGCTTATATTTTATTAAATAAAATGCTTTAACTAATACTCAAAAATGCTAAGAAACAAGTTTCCTAAAATAAAATGTGATACATTTTATCTATAAGATTTTTTGATGGTTTTTACATATGACGGTCTTTCTTTAATAAACTGTGCAATTTTCTTTATGCGTACTAGTTAAACAATATTCGTTTATATTGAAAAATCGTTTTTTGTGGATATTTTAGTACATAGTCATACAGTCAAAATACAAACTGGATATCATTTACTAAGTATTTTTTACTTTATATTGTCATCTATATATACATTTTCGCCAATCCATGTCAATTTTTTTGTAGTTTGAGTTCTTTTCGTACCCTAAAGATAATTTTAAAAAATAAGGTTGCGTTCCAAGAACAAGTCAGTTTATAATTACACATAAAATAAATATCGGAAAGGATAAGCGCAGAAATTCTAAACACATGCACTCTAGTGGGCAAAGTTACAATAAGAGCACTTTGAATCTACGATTTTTATGTGTTGTTGATTGATTTATTTTTTGTCTTAGTATTATTTAAATGTAAGTTTTTTTTCTATTTTTTATATAATGGTATATGTAAAGTAATATGACTGCCAAAGTTTTTTGACGTTCTTACAAAGTATATCGAATTTTGGTACATGGTACAAACCTAAAAATTTTGATTTCAGATTTTGTATCATGGATTTTTTAGTGTACGAATTACAAAAAAAAATCTATTTTTTAAATATTCATGGAATCCATTGCACATCAGTACAAAAATATTTATAGGGCAATAGAATATTGATATTTCAAAAGTAAGCACATTATACTCTCTAGACGTAAAATCTATAGTTTTTAAGCTTTTACGGTTTTTTCTATAAAAATATGCGCAACAATGACAAACCTGAAGAATATAACAATTGGCACTAAAAACTACTCTTTAACTGCTTTAGAGCGCGTTGATTCAAACGTTCTTTTTTTGTGAAGTATTTTTAAGAAACAACCCTAAGTATGAAAACAGTATAAATAGAAAATTACTAATAAAATATGGTTTTTTTTATGAGTTGTAAAAAAATCTCCTAAACTATCTAATTTATATACCTATAAATTTTTCTCAGTTGCAAGCTCCCTGACGAAAAAAATCTATATAAGTATTATGTTAGGCGTAATCCGAGTATAATTACAACAGCAAACTACCACCAAAATTTCAACAGAATCATAACATAAAACCAGGGATATAAAAACTGGTGCTTATGAAAAAAAAGTGTCTTTTTATTTTTTAAACATCAAAAATGTACGTTTTTTTACTCTATATTACGCAACCTGAAAGCGTGCAAGAGCATTTATTACCCTGTAAGTTTTGTAGCTCGTTTCGCATAGAAAATCATTTTTTGTAGAAGAACTAATAAAGTGTATGTTTACGTTTTTTTACATGTAAGCTGTGAAAATAGCAAACAAACGCACGTTTCAAAATAAAAAAACGTATGCTGCGAAAGTATGGATTTTTTCAAAAAGAAAATCCCATCTCGCATCCTACAAAAAAACCCTGAAATTTAATTCTGAAGAAGTTTGACACCTTTTGTATGACACTTGCATTATATTGACTACTTTACTAGGCATTTGTTAGTATTTTGGTATAGAAAAAGGTGAGAAATGTCGAAACTTAACATCAATAAAAACATAGCAAAAAAAAAGGCATGAAAAAAAACAATACATGTTTCTGCATCGTTCATATAGTCATAAACACCTAAAAGTGTACAGGATGTCAACGTGAGTATGTGTTGTTACATCATATATAATAGTTGGAGAATTTGTATAAAATTTTTTGGTCAAAGGAAAGAGATGTAAATCAAGTTTTCATGCTTTGTTAAATGTAAAAACAGGGTATATAGAATTGTATTTTTATTATTAAAATCTTACGGATGATGCCGATACCGTGTAGGAGATAAATTTCATTTTACGTTGTGATTAGATATATAATTCACTAAAAATAATTGACTGTTGTCCTTTTTTTATTATAGTAAGCTGGCTGTGTTTAACTGGCAGATTTTATTGTTTTTATTAAAAAAATGCTTTTGAAAAAATAGTTTTTAAATAAAAATGACTTCTTAAATCGTTTATTTAACATTTTTTTTACAAATAAAATTTTCTACTTAACGCTTTATGCTTTTTGTCGCGGGTTTAAATAATTTCGTATATGAAGTATACCAAAATAGCAGTATATTGTTTTTTATATGAATAGCGCAAAGTTTGAAACTTTATTTTTCTATTAATAGAAATTAAGCATGCCCAACAGGTTTTTTTGTGATGCTCTCATTTTAGCGAATTTTAAAATAGACGTTTTAAAAAATTTAAGATATGAAAATAAAGAAATGACTGAAGTAAAAATAATAATACAAACTTTAGTCTTATAAACGATTGTAGTTAGGTATATTTCCTACAGTTGCTTTTCAATATTTATAAAACGTATTTATAGTTATGCCGCATAAGTGATACATAAAATGTGCTATTTTCAACACGTGTAAAACTATAAAACACTATGAAACAAACAAACTGTTTGTTGAGTCTCTATCCGCTACCTGATTGATCAAGTCAGCGGATGAGACCATAGAGGACGCAAAAGCGTACGTCTGCCTATAGGGCAGGCGGAAGCCTTGGCGATGAAGAGGTCGAGGGAGCTGACTTATTAAATGAACAGTCAGCCAAACCAAAACCAAGCTCAGCCTTATACGGCTGAGCCACAGCCGAAGGCTATGGCGTCTCAGCAAAATTTCCGCGAAGCATAAATTTCGCGTTTTTGGTAAACAAATTAATTTACCATAAAAGGAAATTATTCTGGAATGTGATTGATACGATAAGGCTGCAACATTTATTGGCTGCAGATAAGATTTACAACTCAAAATAAGTTGAAGTAATAAATAATTAGTTTTTACATGAATTTCCGTAAGAACAATTAATCCTCAGGCCTAAAGCCAACATTAACAAAAACTGTTTATAAATAATAATTTTTGCTTGGTTGTACGTATGGTTTATATGTTCGCATTGTTCTGAAATACATATAACTTATATCATTAAATTAAAATGATTTTTTATGCGTGATTGAATTTATAGTCAATGTAAATTGAATTACAAATTGATAACAACAGGATGGGGTTCTTTTTACAGAAAACAATTATAAAATACAAACTCAGAACTATATGTATGCAATTGATCACGTAAAAAGTAGATGTTGTTATCAGCCAGATCGGAGCGCAAAAAAAAAACCGACTCTGAAGACCAAGCCAAGAAAATAAAAGCATGTGAAATATAAAAATAATGCAAATTTCTTAAAATGAAATGTTTCTATGTCGTGTTTTTCATTGGTAAAATTAAATACGCTTGAATTATAGACCCGGAAAAAAAAATGTTATGGTTTTTTATAAGCATTTTTTTATTTGACTAGTTAAAAGTTTTTGAAAAAAAAATACATATCGCCATTACCTTTTTCTAAAAAAAACCAAGTACCATCATGCCAGTAAATGTGTTTGCTGCAGCTTTATTACAGCCTGTAGTGGTGTAGGCAGAAATCTAGGCACAAAAAAAACTTTGCGTTAAAAAGAAAAAAATTATATTTTTTTTATTTGTAGAAAAAATATCTATTTTTTTTATTTGTAGAAAAAATATCTATTTTTTTTATTTGTAGAAAAAAAATTTCAAAAATTTGTAAAAAAACTTTTTTCAAAATATTTTTTTTGGTATTTTTACGCTGTAAAAAAAGACCCCCCTATAAATTCAAACTAAGAATTTTTTTTCTAGAGGGCAAGTGCCCCCGCCCCCTGTGCCCCTGGCTACGCCAGTGCAGCCTTGCTTTCAAAATCTTATAATTAAAAAACAAGATCCGATGTTTTTAATTTTTTTTTTTATAATCTGTTTTTGTCAAAAACTTTTTTGTTGGGTATCCGAATAAATTGCCGCAAAGTGCAAAAAGATTCTAAACCCCGGAGATATCAAAAAGCGCCAAAAAAGCGCGTTACACCATATAGGGTGCGGTGCAGGTTCGCACAAATATTATGGTGCGGTGCAACGCTCCGCAACATTACTGTCGTAGAAAACAACGGCAAAAAGACCATTGCACAATAATTTTAATAATCCGGACATAAAATAAAAAAAAAAATCATGGTAAAATCGAAAGAAAAAAAAGTTTGTGCTTTCCAAAAAGCTGAAAAACTTGCTTTTTACAATTATAAACGTTTTGAAGTTTTCTTATTTTTATCTTTTTAGACATTATTAAAGATAAATTACTATTTGGCACTACGATTGTCTGGTTGTCTGTAAATTTGTACTTTTATCATGCATACAATCAACTTACAGATCACTTACTGCATTTTCTGTAATATTAGCATTTTATGTTTATGAAGAACTAACGGTAAGTTCCTAACTACGGTCAACGTTATTAAAAGATGGCTTTAAAAGTAAATTGCTAGAAGCTTGGTTAGGTGTACAATAAAGTACACAGCGCCTTTTTTGTATATAATCTACTAATAAATTTTTAATGCTGATACACATCGCAGTTTAAAAACCTAAAAAGTTTTCTTTTTGTTTTACAAAAAAACATATGTCAACAAATTGCATCCTTTTATATACATGTTTTGCATATAAATTGCGACTGAAATCTTAATCAAAAAATTGACAGCCAAGAAAGCAAGGTAAAGACTTTTTTTGCTGTTTAATTTTGTACCAGTAAATACACATAGTGTACTTTCTTGTATAATCTACATAATTTACATATTTTTTCTAGTTTTGACACAAAAATAGTGTACATGTAGCTGTTTTTAAGTCTTATTTTAGTAGTAAAAAATTTAAAAAACAGCAAATATGATACCCCTATACAAAAAAGCTTACGTAACCATTTTTCGAGTAAAATAACATGGATTTCTGTTTAAAAAATATATACTATAAATTATATATTAGGGATACATATGCGACCGCAGGCCGAATATGTAAACCAAATATATTTTTAAAACAGTACTAAGTAACACAAAAACAAAATACCAACACATAAAAATACTCAAAATCATGTACACCACAATGAGCATTACTTTTTCAAAGCTGGAATAACCCGAAATATGGTATAAAACAGTAAAATTGTAAGAATAAAATTTTTGTTTAAAAAAACATCAGCAAGCAGACTACAATAGCAGTATAAAAATAAATACACTTTAAAACACAAATATACGCTATCAATTTCCAACCAAAAGATTTTACCACCGAAAGGACCATTGGCTTTTTTTGTTTGTATAAAGCTCAATATAAACGCTCACAACATTTGAAAATAAATAACTGCATGAAAAAAAAGCATTTTATTTGTAACGAGTAGCACACTGTTGAACGTTTAAAAATACCCCTTGGATTAAGCATATTTTTTGCAAATTTTGCAATAAGGCGAACTGTTTTTATTGCATTGCTTCCCAGGTCCTCTGTAAATCATGAAAACTTGAAGTTCGGTGCGAAGTGCGATGCAATACAATGCGTTTGCGCCGTGTTTAGCATGCGATACAGGTTTGCTATGTTGCAGTGCGTAGCGATGACAACTCTGCTAATACCATTATATAGGTTGGCATCTAGATGTATAGCTTAACGATGTAAACATTTTTCAGGTCTGCAGTTTAATTTAAAATGCAGGTTTTTATATTGAAATGAGTGTTTAAACTAGTACGTTTTTTTATTCTTTATTTGTATTTCTAAAATGTTTTAATACTTTAAATTTGTAATTTTGGACTATGAATAATACAAAAATGTATAATATTTCTTTACTGTATTAAGTTCTGAAACCTAACAAGTTTTTAATATAACTTTTATGCGTAAAATATTTAATAAAATTATATATTAAAATATTTATTTACATGTAGAAGGGTTTTTTAAATAAAAAATACTAAGAATTATGCAAATCCATATCTTTAACTGCATCGATATTGTTTTTTTAAAATATTTTTATTTTATTTTATAGTATTTTAACACGTGCGGTTCTTTTTCACGTGTTAATTGTAAATTATACATGAATAAGCCAATGTGTAATCCGGCCGTGCTTTGGCATCTTTTTTAAGTTGCAGTCCGACTCGGGTCGGGTTTTTTTGGTCGGGTCGGGTTTATTGGGTCGGGTCGGTTTTTTTTTTCGTGGTATTTTTTCCTTATTAAACTCTATGTCATAAAAAAAAGATCTAACTGGTAGTTTTTACTTTTTATAGCATTTTGTATAACTGATGTAGATAAAACATGTTTAAATGTGCACACGTCATTTTTTAATCGACCGATACAAAAGGGTTTATAATTTTGCATTATATTAAAATTTGCTAATGTACACTAAACAGCGAGTATAAAGAAAACACCAAAATATTTTTTAATCATTTCTCTAAAGATAAATACTAGGGTACTCCAACAACCGATCATGAAATAAAATTACGTTCATGGACCGGTAACAGTACAGTTATGACTGGTCCCAGTAAACAATTATAAAAAAATCTTTCTTAGAAAATGAACATTTATATATTAAAATAAAATTCTTTTTACTTTATGAAAATAACATTCTTTCTTTGTAAACAAATATTTGGCGCATATAAATGCAATAATAATGTATCTCTAAAATAACAATTTTTTCTACTTCTAATAAAAATAAATCAAAATGAAACATTGATTTTTTGTAAAAATTTATAGTATAAACATGTTTTTACACTTCGATTAAAAATAAATGTTTAACTTTCAATGAAAAAACAAATCAAATATACGGCTCGGGCCCTTTACGTGATAATATCTTTAAATTGATTTATTTTTGATTTATATAATTTTTTGATTTTTGTTATTTTTCAAAATTTAAAATGTCAAAAAAAGAATGAAAATGCGTCAAAAACTGAACATTTAAAATAAAATGACGGAAATTTACACTTTTTCGTTATAGTATACAAATATAATTTTTCAAAATGCCATTTTGTTGTAATTTTGTCATTTTTAATGATGCAAATATGAGCCCTAAAAACAATAAAACCGTTTTTTTTTTTAGTGAAAGTTAAATACAATAAAAACGGTTGCCAGCATTCTTTTTGTATACGAACTACTGTTCTAGCGTTTAAAAAAACATTAAAATATAAAAGATTTTTTTGCAGATCTTGTGTTTGCAAATTTATTCAATAAAAAGTTTTTAATAAGCTTGTAGGTAAAGTTTAGAGAAGTATAAAAGTATTCGACAAACAATAAAATCTAACGTTTATATACCGCTTAATGACCGTAAACTTGACTGAACGGTCACTGCTAAGGAAGTACCCTAATAAATACTTCGTGTTTGTCAGTTAGAACGTTTTCCCACACGTATAATGGCAGATTTAAATGCAAAAATACAACAAGATTTCCTTTACAAGAATTATTGCAGCAGTCTCGCATTTAATATATGTATATATTCTGTATATTGTTAAAACTACAGCTAGTTTATTGTATAAAAGATTTTTGCCTATAATTAATGTTAATATCTAAAAACGAGTTTGCGCATCTTGTTGAAATATCGATAATGTATGTGTAATTTTGAAGCTGTACAGTCAGCAGTGATATCATGAATTTATTTTGAGGGTGTCAAAATTGTTTTGACTGAATTTTTTTACGCAGGAAAATTAAAAAAAGTTAGCGAATTTTTTTTAAAAACGATTTTTAAATTTTTACTTTTGTTACAGTCTTTTGCCGGTTTCTTTAATTACTAAACACATCCATTGCTACATTTGACTTTATACATGATTGTAAGGTATTAAAGCTTATGTAGCTTAATGGTTATGTGAACACGTACCAAAGTATTTACATATATACAAATCTAGGTATAACACTTTTTTTAGTAGATATACCGATATTTTAGCAGATGAACATGAAAAAAAATACTACGGGCGTGTATTGCTATTTTTCCTATGGTTTTTAAGGGTAATATGTAAGTAATATACACAGAAATTTTTTATATAGACTACGACAATAAAAATATATTAAAAACAAAAATAATTAGAAAGATACAGCGTTGTTTATTAGCTTGTTCTTTTTCCTAACAGGGATATTATTTCAGATTTGTATTTATTGTACAGCTAAAAAAACACTCATAGTAATTTTGTAGCGTTTATTTACCTAAAGCTTTGCCTAGTATGCTTTTTTCTATATCTAGCCATGCAAGATAGCAGCAATTTATCAATGAGAACTATCGAAGATATGATACTTTAACAACCGCTAAAAATGATACGTACGATCAAGATAAAAGTGTACGAAAATCCCGGTACGCATATTCAACGTATACGATTTTATACTATTTTCTGTATAACGAAAGATAATTAAAATATTCTCATGTAAATTATAATTGTAAATTTCCACTGAAAAATATTATTTTTTCGGCTAAATCTGCTTATATTTTTCGTTATATCTACAAGAAGGTTAAATTATCGTGATATTGTACAAAAAAATCCGAATTTTGCTTCCACTGTACGTAAAGCGATTGGGATGCGTGCAGGGGTATCGAATATGGTACAGGCTCTATAGGGAAAAGACAAAATGTCACTTTCTTCATAATGGCCATCATATAAAAAGGGAAAACATTTTTTATTTTCATATAAATTTACTATATTTTTTTTTAAAAAAGTAAAAGCTCTATGGATGCTATAAATAAATACATTTTGTGTAAATCGTGTGTAATTTTTTTAACAATGCCGGAGCGTTTTTTAGATTGAAAGACTAATGGTAGGTACTATTGCATTGATATTTTTGGTGCGAAGAGAACATTCGAAATTTCGAAGATATAACATTACAAATATTTGGAATTTATACTATTTGAATTCCGAGATTTTGAAATTCTCAATATTCGGAATTCTGAGTATTTAGAATGTTTAATATTTAAAATTATTACTATTTGAAATTATGTGAAATCAAAATTCTTTATATTCAAAAAACCGGGTATATAAAAATATGATTATATTAGATTCTTAGTATACGCATTCAAACTGTTTATACTATGAAGTGTTTTTACATCGATTATTTGGATAAATTACTGTCTGAATTTTTAGATATTTTTTTATTATTAATAATCGGAATTATTACTATTTGCAATTCCAAGTATTTTGGAATATAAATATTTAGAAGTCTTACTATTCAGAAATACCGTTAATTACTCTTTTTAAATACTCGGCAATCTCAAAAGTAGAGTTTAAATATTATTATATTAAATGCACGGTAATTCCTGGAATACAGCCTTTCGAATACTAATAATTACAAATACTCAAGATTTGAAATATACTAAAACCCAAATATTCGACATTCCAAACTGTGTAAATTCTCAATACCGGAATTCTAAATAGAAAGAATTCCAAATTTACGGAATATCAAATAGTAAGAATTCCGAATACTCGGATTTATATAAAGTGGCAAAGAAAAGAACAAATGTATTGAGTTATATAAATGTCATTATTAAACTAGTCAATGCGGTAAATATAATATAAATACATTATTCGTTGTTTAAAACCTATAATTACTATACGAAAAAAAAGGAACCATAATCTTAAAAAAACCCTTTATTATAGTAGGGGCAACGGGCCATTAGGAAGAAAGCTCTACAAATTTCGATACCTCTTGATGATTGTAGATTTCTTTTTAGAAAATATCAGAGATTTTATTTTTTGCCGAATGAAAGTGAATATTCTAAAATAATGATAAATTTTACTGAATTTTCTTCTATTGTTGGTTTTTAGTTAATTATAGATGGCACTCACGTTAATACTAAGTACGCATAAAATAATATAAATGTAAATTTTGACAGCAAACAACGCGTGAAGTTACTTTTGAAAACTGACTGTGATGACAGTGGTACATTACGTTTTTTAAAGGCGGATTTCTTTAGAATAAGACTCGAGAATATTGCTCACAAGATCGTTTGTTGCCCCGGATATAGAATTTACCGTTAGATACTTACATTTTTGACAAAAATGACAATACGGCAATGCTGTACTTATGTTAGCCATTTGCCGTCAAGGTTTGTGATGCTTAAAAATAGTGATTTGCACTATAAGGTATAGTATGAGATTACTATACACTTACCTACACTATACAGTGTAGTGTACAGTAAGTGTATAGTAAATCAATATATTTTTTACATCTTAAATAGACATTAAAAAGCTAAAACTTGCAAACCATTAAATCAACAAAGCTTATTAAATTACAAAAAATAACAAATGACTAGTGCTTATCATATAAAAACAACTTAAATGTGTTAAAAATGGGTATTTTTACATTTTAAACCAAATGGAGTTCGTGCCCCCTTAAGCTTCACGTAAAATGCAAATGAATGTAAAAAACGTAAAATGGATTATCTATGACATTCAAATTGCGTTTTTTGTTTAATTAATTTTGGCTTTACGAAAATCGTTAAAAAACTAATGAGTTGTTTTATTACAAAGTAAAAAATGGAAAAGAAAGCTAGACATGAAAATTGGTATAAGTTCTGTCACGTAATCGATATTTCTTCTACAGTTGAGCTAAATAGTTTGTAGAACAAATTTTTCTTATTTATTTTACGTTAAGTTTACTATTTAACTGTCTTTAATGCATAAACCATAAAATTTTTGCATTTTAACAATTCTAAGTCAGCTAATTAGACTTATATATAGTACTTGTATCAGTATTTGCTAGTCACAAGAAGACAGTATTTTTAAATTTATTTGTAGTTATATTTCAATATATAGGTGTTTTGCCTATTATTTTGTATCAAGCATACTATAAACACGAAAATGGTTAATAGAAATGTATCATTCTATCATTTTATATTTGCATTTTCTGGTATATTTTTTTCATTCAGCTACAAGGTGAACCTTAACTTATATGGATTAAAATAATGGAATACCAAAGCAAAAAGTCCTGGTAACATGATATTATGTTCGCAAAATAGAATAGATATTAATATGAAAACAATATATAAAAACTCTATACAATGTATAGTAATTGCACTATACACTTACTATACGTATAGAACTAAACCTTATAGTAAAAAAACGATCCCTACTATAGATATAGCTATAACGAGCTTTGTAATTCCGTATAAAAAATCATGAGGAATATGCTTAAAGCAAGCCTGGAATTTAACAGCTGCTGTTTGATGAGACCTTATTTTGCACAGTAAAATATTAAAATAGAATATTTTGTGCAGAATTATAGAATATGATGGCTGAAAATTATCTGATAAAGCAAAAAAAATTAATTTTACGAAAAAAATCTAAGTTCGAGCTAGAATATCAAATTGATGTACAAGGCCATATTATACTTGTGACAGAGGTAAAAACGTATTTTGGTGGTACAGGAAAAAAATACGGATACTTGTAGAAGCATAAATCTACAGCATCTATATTACAGAAAAAAAACGATCGATTTTTCATCTGGATAATTTTGCAACGGCATGGGTTTCCAACACGAATGAGGATAGATGCAGGCCTGGAAAGTAAAAACAACGACTTTAATTTATTATGTACAGCTGAAAAATAGTACGAAGCAAAAGTGCTAAAGCATCATATATCTTTCAAGTACTTTAATGTCACGATTTAAAATTAAACGTTTTTGTTAAGGAAAATGTCAAAGTTTTGACGTATAAATTAGAAGAATAAGGTAAGATAAACATATGATACAATAAATATGTAATTTTTGGTTTATAAGACAATCACTAAATACTAAGGCTTAAAAAAATAAGTGTTATATAAAAATTTAAGATGAGCCCGGGAAAATCTTATTTTTCAATGATAAACCATTCTAACCTCTTTTTATTTATTTAAACACCCAATGCTTACATAGCAAATATATCGCTAGATTACTTTTGTATCATTTGTATTTATCAGACATCAAGTCATGTGTCATGACTAATAATGTCAACACCAAAAGTTTCAAATGGGTTTAAAACCCGTCAAAAATGCCTATAACGTCTGCCAATATGCGCAGACGACGTAACTCGCTGAGATACAGTGTTTGCGCTATAAAAATCGCATCTTAAGTGTATTTTTTTTGTGGAACTATAAACTATGCCAAACGGGCATTTACAATGAATTTTCAATCACAATCAACAAATAGGAATATGCAGTGGGGAAGTTGACTGAACTGGTACCAAAGCGCAAATTAAACATGCCCACATATATGAAGTAATTATTTGTAATAAACGACAAATTTGGTATTGCTGCTGATCAGCTAGAAACAGGTACTAAAAAATGACTGACAGAAGAAAAACCGTCAAAAGCTTCACAGGAAGTTTATAAAGATAATTATCATAAAATAAGAAGTTTGGTAAAATGACTTATACCTCATATAGAATATAGACGTCAATTTATAAAAAATTACTACATATTTGTAATGGTAAAAATCATGAATTAGTAAGGAGTTACGGTGCTGGACCTTTTTTTAAAAATTAAAATAAAATAAATCTTACCTATCGTAGACATGATAAACAACTTTGCTTTCAAAAAGATAGTTCGTCGTGTCTACAAAATCTTTAGATGCATACGCCAGAATTTTTGTATTAAAAAAATATTTTAAGTTATTGTCAATAAAATTAAGAATCAAGTATGTAAATTAAGTATGTTGTTATAAAAGCTCGTATTTGCTCAAGGAAATCATTTTTCTTAAGTTATAAATAAGAAAATGCCTACGAATCAAAAAAATGGATTGTACTAAGTGGCATAGGCGTAGCTAGGGGGGAGGGGGGATAGGGGGGACAAAACCCCCCTTCCAAAAATTTTTTACGCCTGAATTTAAGGGGGGTCTAAATTTAGGGGTAAAAAAATTGAGCATAACCCCCCCCTTGATAAATT
>JAQFYM010001225.1:0-37069 GCA_034694785.1 Agrenia bidenticulata | reverse complement strand
ATTTCAAGTCAATCGGACATGTTTGAAGAGAGTTATCGTGTGGACAGACGGACGGACGGACGGACGGACGGACGGACGGACACGGTGATCACATAAGCCCTGGCTCGGGCTAAAAACTATTCGAGGACCCCTCAGG
This sequence comes from Agrenia bidenticulata, assembly GCA_034694785.1. Classification (NCBI taxonomy): domain Eukaryota; kingdom Metazoa; phylum Arthropoda; class Collembola; order Entomobryomorpha; family Isotomidae; genus Agrenia; species Agrenia bidenticulata. Next base: position 36,933 of record JAQFYM010001225.1, on the reverse strand, counting down.
AATTTTTTTAAGACGGTTGTTAAGCCCTTGGAGGCTCCGAACCTTCGGGACGAAGGGCTATCTATCGCCCATGTTAAAATGCTGATTTTTTTGTAAAACCCACATGGATGGTTATTTTGGGGATTTAAAAAAAATTCTGGCATATTCAATGTTCCCTCTCAACTCTCAGCTTTCTAAATAACAAAACTGGAAACAAATCCGTCAAGTCATTTTTGAGAAATATCATTTTAAAGTGCGGTACCTTCGGCTGGGACACCCTGTCGAATTTTAGCATTACTGCACCACTATATTCAAAACATCCATTTAATACCCAATTTGGACTTATAAAGCACCCTCTGCCCTCTATAGTATTCTGCTAACCTTCAGGTTCAACTCCAAATAAGCTCCAATTTAGACCAAATTACACGGACCCAGATTTCCAATTTCGGTGTCAATATATTCCATTACAATGGTCTTCGAACCACTTTCTTCAACCAGAACTTTCACTGAATTGTAGTACAAGAGATAAGACTACACCAGAACCATGTAGTCCCAAACTCCCACCACTTATTTCCTCCTAACTACCCACGTACACAAGTTAATTCCACCGGGTTGCAAAAAGTACTTAAAATAACAATCAAATTAAACACAAGCATCCAAGCACGAGTCTATCGCCCATCTCCACTTACATGCTCTATATATATTATGGGGGTACATATGGGTATGGATTCTTTAATGTGAGTTCAATTGAGGCTAAGGATATCCCCTTGACACTAAGCACCACCTGGAAATGAAATAATACTAATCAGCCAATCAACCCCACAGCATGTCAACCTCTATCAGTCACAATGACCACCACCGTCTATTTAAACAAAAAGTCATGAAGACTTTACCGCACCTCTTCTCTCAAGTTCTCGGTATAGAAACTGGTAAAACGGCATTGTACTGTAAAATCCATGTAATAATCGATCCTCTAATGATTATACTTTTGCACAGTTAGACTATTAAAATAAAGTCATGTCCTCCTTCTCCATACATAATATATTCATACTTCATTCTGTCCAGTCAAGTTGTTAACAAGCTAACACCCACCCACAAGAGTCCGCATTCGTTCACCATGTGATTAACTACCCACCCTCGGAATTACGCGTGGCGATGGAGGACGAAGGTTAAAAATTATTGGTGAATGGCAGGTATGCGGCATTAACTATTTAACTACTCATTACCTATTACCTCCATTTGTAATCATACAATTATTTTAACCTTCAGGCTTCTCGGGCCAATTTATAAAACTAATAAAACTATGACTGCGGCTTCTCACGTATATGCGGGTGTTTATTATGCTCACAAAATACAAATATATTCATAGTACACAATAGTAGAGATTAAACCCTTCGGCTTGGGCATTGAGACGCGACTTCACAGACGTGAATACCAAGCAGATTAATAATGGAATGTTTAAACAAATATTTTAAGCTCATAATTACTTTAATTACAAATGCTAATGACTTCGTGGCATGGGTCTCATCGAGTTGGTCTATCATATATTCAACAATTAAACTTGATTTTTCATGTTGTGTATTGTGTAAATGTTTTTTGAAAGATGATGAACTAGAACTCAGGATGAATTGCATAGGGAGTTGATATTTACTTAAATTATATTATATGACTCATCGATGGCTATAAAACTGAAGGTCTCATTAGTAAACCCATTCAAATGCGCCATTTAACGTACTACTTGTAAGTGGGAACACGCACGTACATCTCTTGTGAATGGCGAGTCTTGTGATTTCAAATATTGGACAGAGAAAGCCCTCAAGACTCAAAACACAAGATGACAAATCTCAAGTCACAAGTCAGACTAGTCACCATCAAACCCCAAATGACAGACAAACTAATATTGGATTATATTTATTAAATTATGACTTACGCAAGCATGTTTAAAAGTAGCATAATTTAATCGTTAACTTGTTGATTTATATTTTATTTTATTCTCTTAATATAATTTCTTACCTTTTGCCCAGAAATATTCGCAGCAGAAATGCCCGCCGGAGATGTCAAAGTTCGATCAAATCCTCCCACAAGTTTTCGGTCCAATGTTGTGGATTGCTTACTCAACAATTGCAAAATTTGAGAGGAGTAAATGAGAAGAATTAATGTTTTTTTAAATTAAAATTCATTAAAGAATTCTGCTCCAAAATCCTTTAGTTGTTAGAATATCACAGCTGGACTTGGCATTTTAAGTACGTTTTTATTACTTAGTTCCTCGGGCTTAGGGAGAATACTCAGTGACTTTTAAATCCACATTAGTTTTACATTCAAAAAGTCTCACTGGTGAGCTTCTTAGCGATTCGGAAACTTTTGCAAAATCTTCAGAATTTCGTGCACACACACAATCAGCAATCACTTTTTAGCTGCTTCTCCCCCAGTTTTATGAAGAGATGCCCAAGAAAAATCAGCTACTTTTCAGACTTTATGAATGAACGCTCTCTCGTCAGCTTACAAGCTCGTTCAATAGTTCAATTCACTTTTGTCGCAAACAAGAGAGTGTTGCAAAAAAACTCGTTTTCCTCGTAAAGTGATTTTTTATTTGGCTTACTGTGTGTACTGGCTTCAATCCATAGACGAGGATGACTACTAAACCCCACCAACAAAAGAGTCAAGAAAGGGAGTCTGACGTGAGAATGAGAGAATTCGCAAGGGAAATATTCACCAGCTGCTCCGAAGCCGCTACATACACGTTCTGCAATAATGCAATTCTATAAAACAGACCAGCTCATTCACAACATCAAACACTCGCACTCTCTTCTGTTCAAAAGGCACTTGAGCAGAGAGCTATGTACGAGATTCCTATGTGCAAAAATTCTTTGCCAAAAAAATACTCCGGCTCTTCTGCAATTTCTCTCTTCTGTGCAAGACAGGGAGAGACAAATAAATGGCTAATGTCGGATCTCTTCAGACTTTGAGATTTGTATATGGATTTTTTATTCAAAAATCATACCTTGAATCACTGAAGGTCTAATTCAGATGGCCATATTCCTGCTGCCTGGAGTTTGAATGAGAGATGGCAAACAGGTGGATAAGACAAGGAATGCTATGATGCACGTATGCACGCTTCAAAATTTAATTCATGTAGATTGTACGGAAATGGAAAGCAGAAGTTGTTCGACTTTCGGAGTAAGCCGAATTTCGGCTAGAATCCTGCCTTTCATTTGTTGTTCACTGAGTTTGGAGCGCAATATAGCGCGAACGAACCTCCTGGGATCATACATACATACATACATTTTCCCGGAAGGGGGATAAATAACTATATATAAATGGCTAATTCTTAAATTCTTTAGAAGTTGACAGGGTACAACTGAAAATTACATTTTAGCTCTTAGATATTAGAGGCTTTCTTTGTGATTTGTTTTCATAGCACAGAACTCTTGCCAAAACGTCATTTACGTCAAAGTGTCGAAAGATGGCACTTTTCTCCCCTCTGTTGATTGAAGTTACGATGATATCGTAGTACCACACTGTCATATGCAAAATTATAAGTTGACCTTGATTGATTGGACGGATTCAAAAGTTTTTTAAATTGGTTTTTTTAACTGAAAATCTTTTATCAAAATTTAGAAAGTTGGCTATCAGGGTTTGATGGGCGTTATTCGTGGGGCGCAGAGATGCAGATTAGCAGATTCACTGCTCATAGATTTGGCGGCAATAGTGAATTTGAGGGGAATGAATTGGCATTTTCACATTGCATTGCTGAACATTAAATTCAGGTTTGAATTTAGAATAAATTAAATTCTTTGCAATCAAAAATCTTACACATCTGTATTCTGTTGTAACATATTTCCGAGTTAAAAGTGTTGATTGTCAATTTGTCAACGAGTTGTACAGAAGAGTTAAACTTGACGGTTAAAGGTAAGCTTAAATCACGAACCATTTGTATTTTTATTTTGAGCGTGATGCGAATTCCATTATTGATTATTTTTTATTTTGACAAGTCACAAGTTATAGTAATTATCTTTATCACACGTATCTTATGTCGAACGTATCGATCATTTGTCATTTCGCTTTTTGAAATTAATCTCGTCATCTATTAAAAGTATAAATCTTTAATTTGAAAGGATTATTTTAGTATTATTAAATAATCAGCTCATCTGTATCATGACACATGAATGTCATGAAATATGCTAATTCAACCATGATCATAGTTTCGTTTATCGAATATGATGTCGAAAGTTGTATTTGGTCAACCCTCGATGATTTGGGGACGGAAATGTCGAGACGTTACTTTGAAAGTTTTAATTAGTATGTAGTACTAGTTAGTACGAGTGAATGCAGTGATAGTATACCGAATTGTCATCTTACTTGTTGTTTTAAGGTATAGAAGAGATAAGGTCAGGCCAACGTTCAGGAATTCAAGATGTCTAATTTTGGAGAAATGACCTACGAGTCCTCCTATTCATGTGCAGATGACGAAGAGGATGAACCATCCGATAATCCTTATGGGTCAGTCCGATTGTTTTTCAATCTTTCGAATAGTTTTGGATTGACTAGCCAGCTTAGAATGTTTGAGAAATTGAGAGGTCAAGAAATCACTAATAAGAATCTTTCCCACTGTGTAGGCTTGTCATGGAATGGACGGATGAAGGGGAGAAATATATCAAAGAAGCCACTGAGGGTTCCCATACGTTTTGTTCCTTTGTTGGAAAGGTCGCAGTGGGTAGGTCATTCAGTCCTGATCCATTAGCAATGTAACCGACTTGGACTGGGAGGATTAATTATGTCCGAAATGTATAGGATTTGGTGAAGGCTTTTTAGGCAAGAAAGAAGCGGAAGAATTCACCCTTCTGGCTCAGGTATACATGACAGGAAATGAAGGGACTGTTGATATGTACACCCAGAGGCCCAAAAGGAAGCCGGCTGTCCATATTTATCTTGGAGGGAAAGGATCGCCTAAACCTGTCATTTTTGCCATCATTAATTTTTACGGGGTTCCACGAGTCCTCGCAAATGAGCTGGCTTATAAGGTATTCGATTCGATATTCTAAGAAAGTATGAGGGCACCGTTGTTCAATTTTTGTTACTAAAATATCCAAATTGGCTTCTTTAGATGTCAGAGTTATTAAGACTGTCTTCAGAAGTTGTAGTGTTCCATTCAGAACCGCGAGCATACTTCCGGGGCGAAGGGATCGATGAATATGAGGGGAAACTGTTGTACTTGCAAACTTGCTTTTTCAAAAAAGATAAAACAAAAATAAAACTCAACCCCCCCAAAGCAGCAGAATGTTTGCCATCTCCGAACATAATCTCTGGCCCTTCTGCTGCTAGTAAGCTTATCTGTCATCTATATATTTGTACACCGAAATTATAATTGAATTGAGGAACATGTAGAAGTTACTTTTACCTTATTTTTGCAGTTCTTTCATACTGTAAAATGATTACAAAGCCGGCTTTGATGTTGATAACCTATTACGAAGCAGAGCTGGTGGATTCTATTTCCATGAAACCGTTTTTCAAAGCCATCGAACAATCAAAGGGTCTCCCACCTTCCGGTTTTGATTTGGGAAATACCTTCTCTTCATTCAAACATAGGATTCAGGGTTCTGATTGGGATAAAGCTGCTATGACTAGCAACCTGTACGTTTGAATTGTAATGCATGCTAAAAAATATTAAATCATATATTCTCCGTAAAAGTTTTCTAATGACGAAGTATTATGTTCTCAAACACAATGTTTCCAAACAATAAATTAGTTGGGTTTATTCCCATGCGGTGAAAGTGAACGAACTCGACTCTTAATTTAAGTAGGGACAGGATAATGGACTCTTAAGCTTTAGTGGTAACATTTATTCATAGCACAGACCTACATCAAGTCAATAGTAATTGCCTCTGTTTGATACATGAGAATAGATCAAGTGGATTTTATTAGATTAGCTATATTAATTATTTATTATATCGGAGCTAACTACTTTTACTCACTGGACCGTGTGTTCTGTTCCGGTTCCATAGAGCGACTAAAGCTGATTCATGACTTGCCCACTAATTATAGGAAAGTAGTCCAGTAGACCACATTAAGAACGGCAAAGGAGAAAGGAAAAAAATAACGAGATGCTTTGTCAATGCCCAATGCGATTTCCCTGCTACTGCAAAAGTTTGTGTAATTTGCTGTCGTTTGAGACATCCTCCCATGAACTTGACAATACTGACACGGACTCGTCTTCAGAGGCTGTTTTAAAACATTTTTATCGGATCACGATCGATATTATCAAGTTTAGAATTGTATGCATATGCATAATTGAATGTGAATCCCTTGTTACCCTTGATTGAGACTCGACGATGCTATTGAAATCCACGATGTCGTCATACCCTTTATCGATCGGATGTCCCGGTCCGAGAAATGAGTTCACCATCGCAAATTCCATAAGAGACATGAAGACGAAAACTGTACATGAGGACATCCACACATCTATAGCTTTTACGTAGGACACTGGGGGTAGAGATTGCTGGGATTGCGTGTTCTGGGTGGCTAGTATTTCATTTAAAGAATTCATTTAAAAACTTGAATGTTAATGCTGGGAAACAACGTCGTTAAAAATTCAGAATTTTCTCAAGTACCCAGTGTCAGTAAGGAAGTGACTCCGAGAGTGATCCGGGCGGGGATGGCCTCGGGTTTAATCCAAAAAGACATCCAAGACATGACCACGATGAGAGCGGATGGTATGTAAGTGTGGAATAAGTGGTAGCCTAACCTTCTCCGCAATTCGAAAACGACGGCCAAGCAGGTGAAATTTCCTAGAGAAAAATACATGAATTTATCGACTACTCTTTGAATTCAAAGTCTTGGAGGTTATTATGACGGAGTGTGCAAAAGGAGGTTGCATTCTAAAAATATAATTGGTTGCTCAAGGGGCAATCGCTACCTGTAGAATATTCCAGGGTACAATCTTCCGTCTCATTTTTGGCAATGTCCAGTTGTGGAAGTTCTATAGCATCATTAACAACCAGTGGGTCGGTATGGTTCCACCGAAATATTAGATCCTCAGTTGTATGGGACACTATGTGATAATGTAAATGTATTTGAAACAGTTGGCAGAAATCATTCAATTAATTTAAATGAATAAAAATGTTAGTGGTAAGCATACGGCTTTCAATCTGCATGGAGCAAACTTGGGTGTCGTGGGGAAAAGTTTCAAACTTCATGGCACATGAGAGAACAAGCGTCAACCTGAATAATGTTAGTGTTTCAGAATTCAGTAATTAGCTAATTAATTAATCTGGCTTACTTAGTCAAGAAAATAATTTTTTACTTGGACATGTAGAGCAATGTTTTGTCATTGTAAAGCCAGAGGTAATGGTTGGGGACGGACATCTCATGAAATGTAACAGATTTGGCATTTTTGAAAAAACAATCGGGTCGCCATATGTCCTGAAAGTGTTTTTAAACTATAAAATGACGACCTCTCTCCACATTAAAAAAAATTTGTTAGCCTTACATTGAGCCACTTAACATCCAAAATCCTATAGTAGTCATCCATCTTCCCTGTTCCAAGTCTCAATCTTTGGTCCCTCCATGACTGAGCTAGAAATATGTCCGCCACGTACGTCTGTAAATGCCAATATCGACCACAAAGATATATGTCATTTATAATTTTATAAAATAAGTCTATAAAATTTATAATTAAATCCATTAATCCTCAACACGATGATAATAAACAAACCATGGACTCTTCGTCGATGGAGTCGATGGATAAAACGGTAACATGGAAGAAGACCACGGTTGCCTCATTATTCGTCTTGGGTGGACGATTCTTGTCATAGCTTTTGTGGTCTGCTGGCAATATGTCATGAAGAGACAGGCTCCCCCCTGGTCGATTATCTGGGGGTGGACTAGAGTCAAATGTATTTTATATAGTTTTTATATACGAATAATTGTAGGTAGTATGGAAATATTAAAAGACTTCATTACGTGTTGTAATTGTAAGAATATTGATACGGATTAGCGTAAGGATTGGGATGATTAGGATAACCGTAGTACTGTGGGGGAGGCTGATGAAGTCCGTTCTCAGACTGGGACGAAGTTTCGACGTACGGTTGTGCTTGGACGGCGATAATCGGCAGTTGCCACACTAGAGTTACAAGTTTACAAAGTAGTGGCCAAGTGGGTGACCTGAATTTATTTATTGTACTTCTTATGGGACCGTGACCACTGTCTAAAACTTTTGGTAAGGGCGTGTCCCCCATTGTCACTGCCCTGCCCTTGTCACTGTCACGATTGTTGCCTAAAAGGTTATTGTTGAATGTTTGGCGAAAAAAAAGTGGTCAGGGTGTCAGGAAAAATTAAGTCCACTTCACGTCAACACTTCACTAAGGCATTGAAAAAAATGTAGCAAAAAAATCGTAAATTCTTAAAATTCTGGACCAAATAAATGGAAGACAGTACTGAAAATTTGATAGATCGAAGTTGAACAGGAGACGTAGAATGTGTTGGAATCAACCTACCCGTTTGGCCTTATTTTTCCCATTGAATTTGCGAAGTTCGCTTAGCTGCGTTTGATGGTTTTCATGGGTGGGTCGATGAATTCTTGGGCCTTACAGTCTGATAGCTTACTTGTGAATATCATTCGTATTTCAATGTACGAGGGAAGGAGAAGGGGGATGAGATTTTATGGCTTCGCTGAGTTTGTGTCTATCTGGATTATACAGCTTTGGCTCAGGGGAAAAAAGGATCAACGAGGAATACATGGCCTTTCCAAATGTACGTGGACAGGCTTCTGGACATCGAATTAAAAATCATGTCATTGCCTTGTGTTATAATGATTCTTCTTGGTAGTCGAGCTTAACTTTTAGAAAACATTCAGGGATTGATCAAGGAAACGTGAGCATCAATAAAAGCATCCGGGTGTCTCTTTTGGCAGAGATAATATTGTTATTGGAGTTTTGAAGGATGAATGACGATGATTTGAAAAAAATAATTGATTATTATTCTTGCAGGGCAGGTGTCATTTATTAGTGTTGATCTGAAACGATGGCCATGGCAGCAGGCGCAGGGCTCCCCCCTGGACAAGTGACATTATCAAGTTTTAAGACAAAGGGACATGGACAGTCGGTAAAGTTTTCACCGTTTAATGGAAATCGATTGGCATGTGCGACAGGAAGTGACTACGGCCTTCAAGGTATGTTTGATTGTTGATTGGTCATGATTTTATAAGTCGTGTGGAAGTTTTTGATAAGTTGTTTGTTTATTTTTTATCAAGGACAAGGATTTCTATACGTATTGGATAGGAATGAAGCGAGTGGGGAGTTGGATGTTGTATTGAAGGCGGATTATAGAGACAATTTGTTTGATGTTTGCTGGTCAGAATCAGATCCAAATGTTTTGACTACATCGGCCGGGGATGGCTATGTATCGGTTTGGAATCTGGAAACGAGGTTTCCCAAGGTATGATACATGTATTAGCAATTCTCTGTCGTATGTAGTAATTAAAGAAGGTCCAGGCTGGGCTAATTGACTAATTGGATGAGAGACTAATTTGATTGATGGGTGGAATGAATTGGGTCTTACTAGGTTCCAGTTCATGAATTCAAAGGCCATAAAAAAGAAATGTCCTCTGTTGAATGGTCTCCAGCTAAATTTGGTAACATTTTATTAGCCGCTTCATGGGATGGAACAGTGTGTTGTGTAAGTTATTTTATGACTGATTAGAAATAAAAAGCCTTAGGATGGATGTCTAAATTGATGCCTTCCTCTTGCAGTACGATATGACTTCACCTTGGCCTTTGCATAAAATGGTTGCATCGGAATTAATTGTATACCAAACATCTTGGTCACCTCACTCGCCCTACACTTACCTTAGTGTATCTCAGGATGGAATTATGCAACTGTGGGACATGCAAGCAAACAACCAAAAGCCCCAGATTTACCTCGCTGTTTCTGATAGTGAGTTATTGACCTGTGACTGGGCCAAGTACTCCGAGCATATTGTTGCCACTGGAGGATCGGATTGTACGATTCGAGGGTGGGACTTGAGGAATTACAAGCAGCCTGTTTTTCACATACTTGACCACGGTCATGCCGTCAAAAAGGTGAAGTTTTCTCCATTCCATCCGACAATGTTAGCATCAGTTAGTTACGACACGACGCTCAGGTATGAATACAAATATTTACCTTTACCAAATCTTAAGCGTAGCTTGAATAACTTTGATAACAAAATTATTTGCAGAATTTTCGACTACCACGTTTCGGACGTAAATCTAGAAATCTTGAACGAGCATACAGAGTTCGTCTATGGTCTAGATTGGAACCTTCAAGTCAAAAATGAAATTGCTTCTTGTGCTTGGGACAAAACTGTTAAGATTGTCGTACCCAATTGTCTCCGTGGCACATAATACTAGTTCTCTGTGTGTACTTCAGTTTAGTTACACATCATTATCATGTATAGTTGATACAATTAACATATATATGCATGCTACAGAAAGAATCATGAACTATTTAACGAAAATTCCTTTATGACCTGCCCTATCATGTAAATTAACATCAGGATTTTATAAATACAAACTTTAATTACAGAATTATATTTAGGTCCAAAATCTAAATGAACTCCATTCATATGTTTTTCTAGTATGTGCTCCCCGCCTCCCCGTGGCCTTGCATATATATGCATGTCATATTTATGTTGCATGCACAACATTCATCAAAATTCAGAAATTGTGTCCAGCAGTGCACCACGTTCCGTCATACTCTATTCGAAATCATGTTATTATAGGTCAAGGGCTTCCAAAAATTATTTTACGACAATGTCATCGTCGTATAGTTGAAATCATCAGCTCGTATAAGGATAAAGAGAAAGCGGAGAAAGTCGAGTAGCAGAGAGGCTATTAGCTGCACCTCAAGTAAAAACTCCCGCTTCTATTCAAACTCACATTTCCACTAAAGATTTCGAGACGTACAGCTGACTTCGCCCCCCAAAAATCTATTATTTGAGCTCATTTCGACAATTTTAATTGTTCCGAATGGTTGTATAATTATTTGGAATCCATACTGTTCCTCAATTTCTAAATTTCCATTTGTGTGGAGCGAAAGGTATGCTGCTGAATAGTCTTCAATCCAAACAAAGTGGTCAATTCCAATCCCAAACGCACACTTAATTTCTCTCTGCTCTGGAATAAGAGAACAGGGAAGGGTGATTTAATTTCGTAGAAATATTTCTTAAACTTGATTCAATTAGTAAATAGTAACTCCTCTAGGCTTGACTTAGTAGAAACAGAAAGATTGATAGGATTTTGTATTTTCAAAGAATAACGATGCTAGGATAGGAGCTTGAGGACTTAGACTGTAATTGTTGGGGGACGGTCACGGGTAGTCAGCAGGGGTAAAGAAAGGAAAAGGGGACGAAGGTCAGTATTTCTAGAGGATTTGTTGCACCAACAGGGAGAGTTTGGAGTGAAGATTTTGCCCAAGATGGTAAGTCATCCTGATATTCACTTGCTACTTCTCTTGCAGATACAGATTTTCATTTGGCTTTGGCACTTGGCCAGTCTCGTCAGTGTGTGCAGTACTGTTCACTATTGGTGGTAGGGGATTGTCACTGTGGTGTGGTGGTGGGGTCTTGGTGGGTGCCATGTCAACCTCCATTCGTCTTGATTCTTGATCAACCTAATTATTATAATGGGGGTTTTCCTTTCAGCACAAGTTGAAGTCCGGTCAACGGGACAAGGTTAAGAGGTTTATATCCTTTACGCAAACGAGTGAGCAAACGGCGATCTACTGCTTATCCCAGCACGATTGGAAATTAGAATTAGCCTCGGATGCATATTTCCAAAATCCGGACGTGTACTGGAGGGAGTCTTCTATGAAGACTCAGCAGCCTATGGCTGACCGGAAGAAAGTCGACCAACTATTTAACAAGTATCGGGGTATGTGGGGATTGATATTTTTATTAAGTAATCTAGGGGATAATAAAATTGGCAATATCTTTCCTCAAATGTTTATACTTACGAGGAAGCAAGAATCAATGTGCTGTCGACAGTGTCGATGATATAGAAGTAGTATGTAAACTACATGGGTTGAATTGAATTACAGATCCAAACGAGAATGATAAGATGACTGCTGATGGAACGTTACGTTTGTTACAAGATCTCAAATTGCAGCCGGATTCACGACTTGTCCTTATTATGGTTTGGAAAATGAGGGCTGCTACGCAGTGTGAATTTAGCAAGGAAGAGTTTCTAAATGGACTTTTGGAGCTTGGGTCAGTCAGCTTAAATTTAAATGATATAAATGTAGTGGTACGTTTTACTGGGATTCTAAAATCATATGTTTGTTATTTACAGAGTTGACTCCATCGATAAGCTACGAAATAAATTGCCCTCCGTAGAGGCGGATACGTTGCGTGATGTAACCAAGTTCCGCGACCTGTACATCTTCTCATTCGCCTATGCCAAGAATCCTAATCAAAAGGGGATAGAGTTGGACATGGCTATCCCTTATTGGCACATCCTTCTTCAGGGACGATTTGCTCTTTTGAATCTTTGGACTCAGTTTCTTCAAGTATGTTTCGAAAGAAGACTATTTAACTAATAAATGTGCGATTATGTATTCCCTGGAGTAATCTAATGGATTGTGATCGTGGTTAGGAGCAGCATAAGCGGTCCATACCTCGTGATACTTGGGTTCTATTATTGGACTTCTGTCAAACCATCAATCCCGACCTAAGCAACTATGATTTAGACGGAGCCTGGCCAGTTCTCATCGACGATTTTGTTGAATGGGCCCGTCCCAAACTTCAGCCCAAGACGAGCAGCCCAGAAGTCTCTAACTCCACCAATTCGTCTTAATCAACCTTAGCATCTAATGGTCATTCTAGGTAAGATCATTTTAGGCTAGCCATTCCTCGAATTTCCCAGAATACGTAATCAAATAATTCAGTCTTAGCTCGCGTCCATTTTCTATTGAAATTGAGGTAATTTCGAAGGCAATTTTCTCCACAGTACTCCACACATAATTAAATACGAATGATGGAGTTGCTCTTAAATTTTTTCAGAATTCTTTTCTTTTTATCCCTTGATTTGCAAGATATAGTATACTATCAATGTTAGTTTTATTTGCCAAACTGAGCCTAATGTTCACTAGTTAGTTGTTTTTCTAGGGTCGTCTTTGAACCCCAACTGGTAATTATATTTGAAAATGTACTATATCAAAATTTGTCATCTTGTTTTCTATTGCTCTGTAGCTAAGTTGATGGTTGTCAGTCAAACTCATCAGCTCTGCTAGAAAGTAAGAAAAACTGCCTGCGTATTTAGTATTTTAATGTCAATAAAAGTACTGGAAGGGTTGATGCAGTTTGGCATCTGAAGTTTTTGTATGGGACAGGTAAAGCAGGCAATCTCTTTACCTTTAATAGCAAGTAATGAATGATTAATTATAGCTAAAATAACTAGCTGACTACTTGTACAGTAATAAGGCGAGGATACATGCGGAGTTGTGATCATTTAAAATACAGTTAACCCGAAAATACTGTACTTGTAAAATTGAACTAGGTGTTCTATCAATTAGCTCGAGAATTGATGTTCTCCGATTTCGAAATTTAGTGAAGCAACAGATAGATACTTCTTGAAATGGACTTGTATAATTAATTTAGTAACATTGAGACAGTGTTTCCGCTTGGAATTGGAAACACAATAGTGATGTTCGATGATTGGAAGGATGAGACTCATGATGAAATAAAAATTATAAAAAGCGTTAGACAATAGTTCATTTCTAATCATTTAATATTTAATAGGAGTTTCTCCCAGTTGTTGTCCATGAATTCATAATCTCCTTTTCTATTGCTCGGTGATATGATATTCACTGTATTTTCCCAACTGCTGTGACATCTCAAGGAATACAGTCAACTCCGTAAGATCTGGGTTACTTTACTGTGCACAATATGCGTAGTAGAGATGGATTTTGCTGAGGCTAGCAAATCATAAAAACTACATCATTCGTCAATATGGTTTCTTTGATTGGTCTAAATCTATTGGTCAGTGGGATGTCATCATCATCTTGATGATTTTGCTTAGCGAGCATAAAGGGCAGAAGACCGAAGACCTTTGGAAATTTTATGTCATAGTTCAGAAAAAAATTCTCCTTATGAATCAAGTGTTAGCGATGGAGAAGGTCTTTTTTCGATTGGTTTCGAGGTTTTAGGGGATTGATCCCGTCTCCAGTCTCATGATTTCCTCACAAGTGTTTTGCGTGTTGTGTAGATGTATTTAATCACAATACGCACCTAATGCATGGAAAGATGCCAAGAATTCAAGAAAAGACAGAATTTCATGTATTTCATAACAACTCTAGCGTTTATTTAAATTTAGTCAGATACACTGCGAACAAAACACAACCTTCGTAAACAATTAACTAAAATCCACAAGGACAATTAGCTCCACCCATTCATAAGGAATATAAATATACAGTTTTTTAGAACTTCCCAACCATTTCCTACCCTTCCCAACTCTCGAAAATCATCAAAGATGCTTCAAAAGCTTGGAATAGGACAACTGAGAAAGGAGAAAAAAAAAGTAATTAAAACGGCCCAACTGCGTGTACAATCTAATAAATGTTGTTACATCTGAATAGCTGACTTTTGATTCGTGACCTGGAGATATGTGTGTATTTAGGTTTAGCCCCACACAATGTGTATAAAGCTATAATAGCTAGTAACAATAGATACGTAATATAAATATTATCAGTTATAGTCTAATCATAGGTGATTGTTCACGTATCCATTGTTCACTTATCGATTGTCGGATATCGGATATCGATTGAAATTCAAGGCACTTCAAGCATTCGGGAGTTGAGAGATTTTGTCTCTAATGTACGTAGCGGAGTTTTAATAATTTTTTACCTCTCCTTTACCAACAGTTTCATGACATGACAAAGTTATCCAACAATAATTATGAGGAGGAGGATGATGAGATTTTAAATATTTAATACGACTAAATATAAACCTACTGATTGTATATAGAACAGTAGTATGAACAAATATTTGAACAATGTAATTTGTAGGCTATTTCATACACCTCCACAACAAGACTGATCTCTTCTGTAAATAGTTGACCCGGGGCGGTGGGGGCTACTACTAGCGATTATAATCATTCAACAACAATAATGTGAGAAATAACCTTCTTCGAGAGGCGAAGTTGAGATCAGATCTACTAGCTACTTAAGGATAATTAACATATTTATAATTACAATTAAATACTAGGATTAAATGCCAATGAGGATTGGAATTTTTTTCAAATACTAATTACAGATTGAGCCCTTACTATCCCTTTTTACTACATACTATACCATCACCTTAAAAAAAACCACTAAATCTTAAACCATATACAAACTAATCTTTTTTTTACACTTTACATGACAATCTTTTTAAGCTTTACCATCAGATTATAATAATATTGAACGATAATTTAAACTTTATTTTAAAGTCCAATCCTTTTCCATACGTACTTACAAATATGCGGTGATGAATCCCTATCGGACATGGAGACAACTTTCCCCTTTGCAACTTGGATAAAAAATGGTCACAAAAAAGAGATAATTTTCGGTCCATGTTGCTAAAAAGCCGGTTATTAGTTAATGAATAATTAAAAAATACCGTTTAGCCTTGATTTTTGAATGAGTTTGGAAATATATAAATTGTAGGCAGTAGATCTGGTTTCCTTCCGGTGGACTTTCTCCATTTCTTTTACACTCGACGAAACCATCACCAACTTAACTTAAAAATTTACAAACCCCTTGTTTTGAAACCCTTTATACATAGCCCTTTTAAGTACAAAATATATACTATCTAGTAATTACTACTTTATACACATTTAACACCGAAATAATTCAACGAAAAAAAACGCAATAGAAAAAAATGGACTAAATTCACTAAAGAGTCGAGAGCAACAAAGCAGAACGACGATATAAAATGACTAAACATGCAAAGCTATTAGGATGGAGGAAAACTTGTCCCTAGTATCCGGTATATACAATTTAAATCACACACGTCTCTCTTAAGTAAGAGTGCTTATCAAATTAATTAATTAATTAATACACAACTTTTTGTTTCCATAAAGGTACGGTTGGGTGGGATGGGATGGTACTTTCGTATGCTTAGTGTCACAGTGGACAGAAAACATGGAGAGATAAGGAAGAGGATAAGACGGGTAGGTCTTCGCTTATCTTGTCTTCACAGTAGGAGTTGATTACATCTTAAATATATAGTTACATAAATACGGTTTTAAAATACATACAGTGGTAAGTATTTAATTATCACACATGGATCAATTCGATATTCGGCCGAGACGGATTTAGTAATTCTTATCCCGTGGCCAGGTAGTTGGCCCGACGTCTAATTAAGCTTAGTTGATTGTAATTAATGAGTAACGACTAATTCAAAATGATTGATTCCCGTTAGTAATTGATTGATATAAGAGCAACCAGGTACGGTCGAAGGTCAAAGGAGTTGAAGCTAACCTGTCAACTCTACGTCAGTCCAAGTAGTACAGGCGATTTGTTAATTGTAATTACGTTAAATAGACTAATGCCTTAAAATATATGAGTTTTAGGCTTCTGGACACTTTTCATGGACATTTTAAGCTTGTGTTTTTGGTATGACGAGTTCCAAGTCTTGAGATTTTGGTATAACAGCTCACAACTCCGAGACACTGAGAATAATTCACTTGCAATGGATCGGGTGGTGACTTCGTGGGGGCTGGGATGTCGTGTTTGAAGACCTGTGGTCTATATCCATGTCTAAATCCACTCCAACCTCCACGGCTTTACCACCACTTAGAATGTGGTCAGGGGATGGGGGTGACATGTTTTCGTCATGACTTTCAACGTCTATCATTTCTATAATAAATAATAGATTTCAAGAATAAGAATCCTACACATTTAGCCTTAAAAGTTTAACAAATGGTGTGAATTAGGCTTGATTGCGATGACTCACCATTGTCAAGTTCGTCGATATCAGAGTGAGCGTAGTCATAGCCGAGTGAGTCATGGTGGGACGGAGGGGGTGGTGTTCTACGTTCCAAATTCATTTCGTCTTCAGGCCGAGGTCGACAGCTAGTGGTCTTCCAGTGAGTTCTGAGTCCACTTGCGGATATATATTTCTTCCCACAATTGTTACAAATATATGGACGTTCATTGTTATGAAGTCTTTTGTGCAGCTTGAGGTGGACAAACTGAGTAAATTTGGCAGGGCAAAGGTCACAGGCATAAGGCTTTTGACCTGAGTGAAGGCGAAGGTGAGTCTTCAGGTTGGACGTGCTGCTGAAACGCTTGTGGCAAATGTCACATTCGTGTGGCTTCTCTCCTACAAAAAAAAACAGACAGACATTCAATAAACAATTCTGTTTAAAGATAATAATTCTCTATTTTCGAAAGTGTACCTGTATGAACCAAGTGGTGCTTTTGCAAATGAGCTAACTGCGTAAAGCTTTTAGTACAAACGTTGCACTTGAAAGGCCTCTCTCCTGAATGTGTCCTGAGGTGAACCTGAAATTCAGAATCATTTCAAAAATTAGTTCCAACATCTAACAAAAATACCGAAATATTCTCCACATGTGATCCTCACCTTGAGATTGGATAACTGCCCGAATGTCTTGTAACAAATATTACACTCATAGTGCATCTTCCCATCCTTCTTCTTAAGTGGATAAGGTAGACTCCGGTAGCCCCGAGTGCCCCCGGGACTGCAAGCTCCTTCGTAGTCAGAGTCATGTTCCCTGCTTCCATTTGAATCACTGCCCCCACTACAAATCCCACTGCCACTCCCAATCGGCGAGATTATCAAAGGGGTCAACTCCTTGAACAAGTGACTAGGCGGCCTTCGGTCACCATAGCCTCCAGAGTTGAAATTGAGTCCTATAGGGGATGGATGAGGTGAAGGGTACTGTCCATTCAAAGGTGAGTGGCTCAAGTGGCCATTCGGACTCGTGGAATTCGGACCCCCTTCCCTTGACGTATAGATGAATGGGGGTCTATCGTGTCTATTTGCCATTTCCCTGATTTCCCTGATTTCCCTATCCCTTTGGATTTCAAGGGGTGATGGTGCACCGCCTTGGGGTAGGTGTGGATGTCCATGAGGATGACCTGATGGAGGACCATGATACAAGAGACTGAATGGGCCTGACCCATTCGGGTGTTGATGATGATGACCAGGAGGATAATGAGGATGGCCATGAGGGTACATTGAGGGAAATCCAGAGTTGTTAGGAACCGGACCCGTCAAAGGTCCATGATGAGAAGGGGGAATGTTGTAGGAATTCTGAACTTGAACTCCCCTTGGAATATTCTCCTTAGAAACTTCTGGCCCTGATTTAGCCCCAGGATGCCCAAGGGGCTGAGACGGACTTGTCTGAGGCTGTTGAGGGGAAGGGGTAGCAGGGGCATGGGAGGCCTGAGAACCTTGCTTAGGAGAAGGGGCGCTGCTTCCTTGTGGCTGCTGATTAGCAGGTGGATTTGAGTAACGATATGACTTCTTGTAAAAATAAGGGTCCTTGACATCCATGGGGGACACTTGGTTGGACTTTGGAGGGGAAGTAGAGCCCTCTTGAGCTGCAGCCTCACCACCAGCTAATCTTCTCAGGAGAATACTCTCTAAAATTGAGGCTGCTGGTGGGGGGCTTTTGTTCACAGGAAAACTGGATGGAGCACTTGATGTCGCATAAGGATAGTCCGGTGATTCAAACTTTACAGGCAACAAAGGCTGGTGAGTATGTGGTGATGTGCGTTTAAGGCTAGCATGATTGTCGACGCTTGAAGGAGAGCTCTGTCTCAAAGGGCTTCTTCGGGCCTCCGGACTTTTATCACGTGAAGGAGGACTGTGAACTTGTGTCTCATCTGAGTGGCTGGACTTCGGTGACAATGAGGAATGACTACCCTGTGACCCTGTGCTACTCTTTCCCACTGATGAGGACGAGAATGACACGCGGGTCAATTTCAGCCTCGCCATGTGAGATGTATCGATCGGTGGTGACGATTCTCTAGATTTTGGCGATAGGGAGCTAGCACTTCGGACGCTGGCACTGCCACTGAAACTTGACCTGTCGGACTCGGTCTCCTTATCAGTTTCCTTATTCGCTCGATAAGCCTTGGGCATCTTTATTTTGACTTTCCGGAACTCGTTATGACTCTTACTAGGAGATTGCTCGCTCTCTGAAGAACTTTTCCTCGCCTCAGCTCGATCAGCAGGGGTTCCTTTGGACGGGGCCTTCTTACTGAAGTCAAGGACGTAGTTGTTGTCATAGTCAGAGTCTGATGAGATATCTCCACCAGGTGGTGTCATTAAGGGATCATCATGGTA
Organism: Agrenia bidenticulata; assembly: GCA_034694785.1. Classification (NCBI taxonomy): domain Eukaryota; kingdom Metazoa; phylum Arthropoda; class Collembola; order Entomobryomorpha; family Isotomidae; genus Agrenia; species Agrenia bidenticulata. Next base: position 17,627 of record JAQFYM010001225.1, on the reverse strand, counting down.
CCCGTGACTGTGGTACCCTTCATCAGACCGTACCGACCCGTCACACTCCTTACCGGGGGACATTAAGCTCGGATCTTTGCTCGTCTCTGGGGATTGAGGGGCAGAGGTCAAGGGTCCACCGGCTATTTCGGTTGCTACAGACTGACGGATTTTCATGAGCATTAGCTCTCCAGTTAGCGGGTATTGGAGTCTCTCGGCAAATTCCCTGCAGTACCACACCAGCAGTTCTTGATTTGGCATGATTGGTTTCACCGTGTAGAAATAAATTTGCATCTGCAGATTCAGAAATCCAATGAAATTAGTTTCCTATTTTTTTTCAAGCACAACTAAAAAAAATCCAAATGAATCCCTTGTAACTTACTTTGTACTGGCAAGCGATGAGATTCTGGGCTTCGGAAGAGTAAGCCGGGTTCACGAATCTCATCCAATTCGCCTTGGAGATGTTGAAGCCATCGATGTAGTAGCTAAGCTGTCCTCCTTCATAAACCTAGAAAATTACAAATACAATCGACTTTGATTAAAAATATTTTAAAACTCCCTTTGACTCAATACTCCACATGTTGAGGTTCCCACACCGATTGTAACAATAATTACCTCCTTAAACCTAACCAAGTGAGCCTCGTAGTTATTTTTGAGTGAATGAAGTCTAAGCTAAGCCTATACTCAGAGGGATTTTATTCCCATATATTGTGCATTGACAAATGCCCAAAGTGTTATCACTTTGAAGGCTAAAGTGCAGACGTTGAATGGCGAGAATCCCATTTGCCAGATCAAATTCGCAACTTTTCCTTATAGCCGAGCAGTTAGAGAGATTAGCATTACGATGGCAGTGGCAAAGTCGGGATCTCTCACTTTAAAACCCATACTGCTCTCGTTTACCATGAAACTCTTGGAAGGTCGTCACTATTACATATTAAGAATGAGTTTCAGTTCCCTCGACTCTCCAATGTCTCTTCAGGGCCGTACTTAAGCGGATTCTAAAAAAGCATATCCCAATACCTATTAAAATACACATGAACTGATCCAGGGACAATCGAGAGACTTCCAGAACAACACCTTGTCCCTTTCGTCCTTAAACTCTTGAGAGTTTAAAATGTTTGATAAAACCTTTTGCGTTTACTACGAATTGACTTGAATTAAAGTTAATTAGATTTGATCTCTCAACAAGCACTACGTCTCCCAACGCTGGCAACCCAATGCAGTTTCCATCAAATTCCGGATCACGTTTGTTTGTGGCTTGACTTGACTTGACATTGGACCTCTCAAGAGAGTTGTTTGTGTGTGTGCGTTGTGTCTTTTGTATCCCTTGTAGCTTGTGAACTACTTGTGAACTACTAAACTCTGAGAGTTTGGAAGGCTATTATAAATAACGTTATGCAATCCATGGCCTGGACTATGCCTCGCATTTTTTACCATTCATCCATTTAAACGTTCGAATGCTAAAGACTAACAAGATATGTAACTTGGTTTATAAGTTTGCCGATTTTTTTGAAGTATTGGAATTGCTATTGTTTTTTCATCTTTCGGTTTTTCCTAGAGACGTAAACATCCTTCGTCCTTCCCCTATCAACCCAATACTGAAGCTACGGCTAGGCCCGAACTGTCTGGAATCAGAGTTGGTATCTTGCATAAGATCTGATAGTGATACACAAACAGTGCCAACATAATTGCCAACTAGTGCAGTTGTAGACTTGAGGTGGTGGTGGTCGATTGAATTGGCAAGAATGAAGAAAAGGCTTGTGGGAAAGTGGGATGATGATGGCATGTTGTGTAATGATGAATATTTTCCAGGAGAGCCAAATTGGCCATTTCACTTTCTTTGGTCTACGGTGTGTATAATACCTGGAGATAAATGTTTTGCTATTTCCCTAACTTATAAATATTTAAATCCCCTACAATCCTTTTATTATGCAACACTCGACTCCTCCCTCATTTACGAATCCAGTTACTTTACACTTTGGATGCATTTATATGAATAGATTGGAAAGACTAGAATCTCGCCGATTTTAACACAAGCGTAAAAAAATTCAAACCCATTAATTTCCATAAAATCTCACGGACCAAAAAAAAAATTAATTTCACTTTCGTTGTCGAACGAAGGGAAAAAATGTGGATGGCTTATGCAAATATTTCATGATTCCCTTATGTACCATCATCGTAACATTTCCAATGGCATGTTGGGTTCTATATTGTATATTTTTTTTGGCTTCTCTGCTGAATTAACTAACTCCCAGTTAGTTTCCTCTATTTCACCCGTTCGACTTTGACTTGGCCAAGCCAACCCTTTTCTGTAGAGTATACAATACCACTCTAGTCTCTAGTTCACCTGACTCTTCTCAAGGTTGCTGAGCTATTATTCACCCTACACTACTATATAGTCCTTGCACAATCACAAATTCATAACCTATGGAACATTGTGCAAAAAAAAAAAAAAAACTCCGTGCTAATACTCGGCTATTCGTTTTATGGATATGTTATTACTATGAGGCATTCCATGTCCAAACGTCGACAAGAATAAGCCCACACGGGTCATAGTGTGTTCTACCTTAATTTCCCCTTAAAATAACTTGGTGCATATGGAATATAGAAATGCAACTGTATTTCCTCTCCCTCCTCTAATCATAAAGATCGTAGACACGCATATTGTATACTGGGGAGAAATATGCGAGTTTTTTTTATCCAAGCTATTTATCCCTTTTAAGTAATTAAATGTTCAAGAGAAAATACATTAAAGACACTTACCCTCCAGAAATATTTTCGACACGCGTTTTCAGGAACTTCGTTGGGGGAAAAGATGTCTCCAGCAAAGGGGCCGAACCGGGTACCCACGGGAATGTAGTCTCGACTCCACACTCCAAGTCCCTACATTTCAATTGAACAAGAACACGTTGTAGAGATTAATCCCATTTAAAACACTTTCAACTCACTATCGTTTCCAACTTGAAGATTGTATGCTTTCAGCTCGGAGCTCAGTTGTAAAATGATAGGCTCAAGGAGTTTCAAACACTTGAGTCCATGGTATGACAAGTAGCTGCTGAGGCGGTATTGAACGGCCCAGATCCTTCACTATCTTTTTCCGAGATGCGCAAAAAGTGAATTGCAAAAGCCCCTGCTTGTCCTAGCTACGTTGATAATTAATTGCCGATATTAAATATCTATCTCCCAAGTATGAATACAAAGGTGGTCGACATTGACCCTGTTTCTTCAGTCTAGCGATGCTCTCCATGTTTTTTTGAAAAAATATTTATTTACATGTATGGATATTGGTAATCAGCCTCATCTTGTTTTTTTTCGAATATGAAAATGGCATGACCACAGAGGAGTTTCCTTATTGACACTCAAATCTCTTCATGAGTCTGTCTTGAATGGACAAGCTTCCATTCAGCCCTACCCGGTTTGATTTTGAGATGCTATTCAATCTGATAGAAGTGTAGCTAAGGAAAGGACCTTGAGATTAATGAATGCTCAGAGATTGGAGAAATGAGTAGCCCGTCCTTGGGTGACACCTTTGCATTCATTTGCAGAGGCGGCCAGAGACTGGAATTCCATCCGTATCAATTAGCAAAGTCACATTGCCACAACACGTGGCTTATTTTTACTATTCCGGGTAAATATTCTACTACCCGATCTACTAGAAATGAAGACTTGTGCATGCTGTTGCCCATACTGACCATTGACAGTGCACAGATGCTTTCATTATTCATGAGCTTTAGTTTTAGGAACTTTTGACTTTGACAGACTGAGTCTCAATACGGCCTAAGCTATTGAGCACAACACTTGTGCAACTATCCGATTACTAGAGACGCGAAATGACTTTTCCTGTCACCAGACTCTTGCCTCAGCAGATTCCATTTCATTCCACTCAGGACGATTGTGTTCTCTGACAGGGAGGAAGTGAGAACAATGAGGTGGTTAATAAAATCGGTGGTAACAGGAGCTGAGAAAAATATGCTCACTCCACTGCAGTTCTCCACATTGCAATAGATTGACAGAAAATTATAATTGCTGGAATTGACTAAACCTGAGCTTGGAATAGTGAGCCTTGCCAAAAAATATGGTAACACTACCGCTGGAGAAAACGCGATAAAAGTATGAAATAGAAACTTACATCATTGATCACACCGGATGGCTTCAGAGTTAGATTTCTGGGCAAAGATCCCTCAGCCTTGTTCGTCTCTTCCGGTGAGGTGGGGACATCAGGGACTAAGTACACGGCCAACTCTTCATAGTCTTCTTCCTTGATACGACTAATGTCCCAGCACCCATTGTCCCCCATGTGTGACCCGTTGCTATGTCCCTTGATAGGTTCGGCTGGCTGGGCCAAGTGAGACTGGTTCTGAGACTGCTGAGAATGTTGGTTGAGGGAATGAGGGGCGACGATAGCCCCATTCATCGGGGCTGGAGGGGGCCCTAGGTTATTGTTTTGATTTGAGTTTGACTGGTGAGATGAGGGGGACATTTTTCCCATGATGAGGTTAGAAGCCCCGTTTAGGTTCGAGAGGACAGAGTCGACGATCATAGGTCGATTGTTGGCCCTTGCGGGGGAGCCACTGCCCCTCGGACATCTCCTGAGGGCTGATGATTGATTGTTCTGGTTGTTCTGATTGTTGTGAGTGGCATTATTATTGTGATGCAGACCCGTGGGGGTGTTTGGTCCTCTGGGATGATGGAACTGGTGCTGGTGGTTGGAATGGAATCCCTGAGTGTTTTGTTGACCATGAACTTGACTCTGACCTCCAACCCCTGAACCTTGGGCTGCCACGGATGATGAAGTTGCTGACGCTGCTGCTTTGGAAGCGAAACCTTGACTTTCAGTCACTTCACCCATTTCAATCTGCAAGGGAAATTAATGAAATACAAAAAACTAGTGTTAACTCTCTGAGCAAAATGATAAGGACGAGTTAAACTAGTAATCTCAGTTTCATTCATTCAAACCAATAAAATAAGAGTTGCTCATATCTTTTACATAATTGAAGTGAAATGAAAGGCAGGTCAGGGGGTCATTTCCGTGCTTTTCATTCAACTCGTCTATTATGTAAATATTTGTTCACAGTTTTGCTCTTAAAATTTAACCCCTTTTATAATTCATATATTTTTATAAACCAAGGACTTTTACTGTTCAATCCAATTGCAATAAATCATCATAAAATAATCGATGACTTACCTTGTGAGATTTTGAAATGCTGAAGAAACTAAATTGGTTGGTCTTGGTTAGTCAAAGTCGTTGGACTATCTTCTCATGCTGAGATGCTATTTGGAGTCTATGATGATCTCTGATTATCCCTCCACGTCAGTACAGATAAGGTCAGTCTTGATTGATAAGGTGATCCAATTAGTTGGATTTCAGATAAGGTACAGGTGCTCGGAACAACTGTGGACAAAGAGAGGGGAGGAATGCGGTTAGTAATTTCCCTTGGCCGGTTGTTTAAAGAATGTTTAAAAATCAAAATCTAGTTTCAGTTTTATTTTGAAAACATTCTGCCCATCAAACACGGAAGATTAACGAACTGCTTATGGTAAAATGTGTCACCTCGTATGCTGAATAGATATCATAATAATCCTATTTTAAATGTCCACTAACGGCTCATTCACGACCTACATTAAAATCTGGTTTACGACTGGAGAAGGGGGGGGGCATTTCATAAACATTAAAGATATTTAATATCCCTATAATTCGATAAGTCCAGGTGGGGGCGAATGTCCCCCAAGTGTCCATGTGAAATGTGTGAAGGATCCCCGAGTGGACTAAATCATATATTGACCACTTGGAATGAAATTAATGAGAGTAATTTTTCTGTGCCGTCTGTCAATGCACTTTTAATTAATTGTTCAATTACAGGAACAATTAAAAGTTGTGGAAATAGTAAACCCGGAACATTTAGCTAAATGGGCTATTACTAATTTATAACTGTGGATTTACACACACGAATTTATGACCAAGCTAGGCCGTACCATACACCAACACGGGTTTAATTATTATTAAGAGGTAATTAATCATTATTATGGGATAAAGGTTCTTGAACTTTGGGATTTTCGGGAATTGGGACAAAATCTTCAATTTTTATTTAATTAGAATTCATATTTATTCATATTTAAATGTACTAAGACTTTAATTTCATTTCTCTCACATTCTGCCCATAATTCTGGTATGGAGTCACAATTCCAGCCAATCTCAATAACACATCCCAATTACCACGATATGCAATGACTGAATTCGATTCATAGCCAAAAACACGTCCTAAAATCCATCCCAACTTGTCATCAAAGCTGAATAGAATATTTTTTCAAATCCAAGGGGATAATGTGACGTCACTAATTGTGCAACCCAAGAAAACTCGGTAAGTACAACGGGCTTGTGATTTGCGTCAAAAATTACATATCATCATCAGATCATATCGAACCCATTATGATGAAACAGAGGCAACCAACACAACAACCATCAATCTATTCCACACAAGCAACGTAATAATCCAATATCCTCTTAACCCACACACTTCAATAATGGTCCAATAATCCCAATTGCAATGAGGGGCTCTCAGGTACGACCCTAGGGGGCATCTTCATAACTTTAAATGTCAATCTAAGGTCATATATTGTCATAAACCTTGTACTCTTTCCAACCTCATAAGGACTCGTACTCGTGTCTGAAAATCTGTACCCGCGGGTTACGCTTACCTCCGGCTTGTGTCAGCGACAGTAGTCATATGTCCCTATGTCATTACCACTAGATTGAACAAGAGCTCATGCATGATTCAAAAAGGAGATGACAAGCCGTGAAGATTCCTTAGCAACTCATTGAGACTCTTCTACCGCCACCACCTACTCTGTAGACAGAGCCCATTGTGCATCGAAACCATCCGATCCGGTCCTTGAGAACAGGAGGGGCCTGTGTATAAAATTGATATGTACCGATACCACTTGTCGCTGATCTCTGATTCTCAAGTATCGATTCCCAATCCTGCCGGGATATATTATAATACAAGACTCGGATAACCTCGTGCATCATGGTGAATGGTAACAGAGAAGCCAATATCATACTCAGCCTTGAGACTTTGCCACTCACTAGGAGTAAGCTGCAGTAAGCACACACAACAAGGCCAATAAAATCCATACGCCCTAGTCTCTGATACTCGTACGAATTAAAAGCCCGATAAGCACCTCTTCTACGTCTTGGGTGGTCAGAGTGTGTCAATACGAAGATCAGAGATCGGGTGCAAAAAAAACAGGCTGACGTGCTAAAAGTCATGGGATAAAAAAGCTTACAGAAACAAGATATCTTTGATAATTAAAAACTAAAATCATGCATATTGTCACCCAGACAAATCAATTAAAACTTGAAAGACCTGTCCCCACCTATCGATTACTATTGGATTAGATGACACATAATCCCAACCCGGTTCTCAAGAAGGCAAAAACCTCCATGTGGAAAGAGACACTCAATGCAATGAGCCTCATTTACTGCCCCTTAATTCTGACGAACGTGTGGAGAAATCGATTAGGAAAAAAAGCCATGCGGACCCTGGCATTTTTACCACTGGCCATTTATTTGGTTTCACAGAGGGTCAGAGGAATCCGCAAAAAATCCCTGCCAATCGACAATCGATACACTTTCAATTAAGAGAGACCAAGCCGTAGAAATAAGTACACAACTTTCCATTCCACTACAACTCGGCCCCCATGCAATGATCCCTCTCTGGTCATTACAACATTTAGAGTGTAGGATAAAATAGTATGACATGTCCATCAGATTTACTACAACCGCAGTCAATAAAAAGTAAGAAGACGTGACTAAGAGATAGAGAGAGACCTTGATGGCAATCATTAAGATGAACTAACACCCTACATCCAAAATCTCAATCACTCTCTACGTTTCCATGTCCAGGGCTAATTAATCTGGAAGATTGTGGGGAGGGCAGAGGTCAAGGTCAGCTCATAGTTACAGCCAAAACGAGATCACCAGAGGGTTAGAGATAACATTATTATTGGCCAGTGGTGGTAGAATTGCTTTCGTTACAAGGAAGTCTCTTGATTCACAATCAAGTTGACATTGGGAAGGTTTTCTTTTTCGTAAATCATTTTTTTAATACCTTTGGCCCGTTGCAGAGATAATTTCCCGAGGGTTTAATTCTGTTTGTTTAGAGGTTTTTAAATAGTAGAGCCCAGTGGGTTTTTTTTAGCTAGCGGCTCTTGAGAATTGTGATTGGAAAATGGCTAGGGTGGATTTTGTTATTATTGCAAGTGGGAATGGGTTGAAAGTTTAAAGAGTTTAATTTGTTATTGGACAGGATTTAAAAGACGGTATATTTTAGGGGATGGGTTTTAAAACGGTGGTGGTGGTGATGAGGATGGTGATGGAGTAATTTGACATAAGATCAAGGAGTTTTTTTATGCCCTTTGGTTAATGTTCTGTTAAGGCAGGCGTTGGTTTACATGGGCCATTTCTAAAAATATATTTTTTTTTCGCATATGGAGAAGAGAGTGCCGGGTGGGGTAGGAAGTTTGACTTTTAGGTGTTTAGTTCCCTTTGGCTTGGTACAAGTAGTTGCAATTTCCAATGTCCCATGATACTTGATGGTGGCAGTACTATGTAGACAAGTGTTGGGAACCCACACTCACTCAACAAGAACAAGGCTGAGAATATCATCTAATATAATTTATACATATGCTAATAGCAAGCAGGGAAAGTTTATTCGGAAATTGCAAAATTTCTTGGCCCAAGTTCAAGGACGCTTCCCCTTGATTGGCTAACTACAACTCAAGAGCCGTATCAACAAGCCGATTTCCTAGGAACTCCTTCCTTAATTACCGTAAACATTTTAAACTTTGCGATTCAAACCCTTGTGAAGCTATAAAATATATCCCGTGTGTTAAAAGTTACTAAATTATCATTCCTAAATATTCGCACTTTTATGCCAAATGATAATTAAACTCCACCTTTTAAACCTTATGCAATTTCAAGCATCAAAAGTCTCTACTAGCCATTACATTATATTATTATGGTATTACTTATTATTACAGAGCCTGTGGACCACAAGCTGTGGTCATTGCGGGTCTTAATGTTAGAATGTTACCCTCAGTTTTAATTACGAGCAGGTCGGGATGAATAAATAGATAAATTGTTGATAAATTATGCTAATGCAGGCCACGACCAAGGACCAAGAGACTGGGAAAGAGTTTCTACGTTTCACAAGATTTCCCAATATTCAATTTACATGGAAATAGCATCCAGAAAAAAATGGTCTCAAACCGAGCGAAGCCAAAATGGCAAGAATTGTTTTTCTCCAGGGTTAAGTGGTACTGACTGAACCCTTTGGTTTTAAATCTATCTTCCTGATGGGATTTTTTTTGCACACAAACTGATGTGAGTTTTAATTATTTTCATATGCAATAAAAATTGAGATAAATTCTGCTCCTCCAAAATCTTGAAATATCATTAAAGAAATAAAAATCCACTCTCGTCTCTCACCTTTGACCAAAGGTCATGCCAGTCCCTTTGAAAAAGCTCCAAAAGTTGAGAGTATAGTTAAGTCTATTCCCAGGTACAATCGAGTGTCGCTAATCCATATATTTCCCAGCACCAAAAGTATCCTACACAATACACAACTACTACAACTCACTCCCAACAATGCAGTACACAGTACACATCTGCCAACAATGGCAGAAGAAAACAATTCCACACGACAACAATCAAATGCCGAAAACCGCACTACTTCTCCCGTAGAAAATCCAGTTTAAATGTCAGCCTTTTATATCTCGGAAGAAAGGGTTGCTATTTTTTCTCTCTTTCCAAATGGAATCCGTATAAAATAATATCAGCACCAACATTTACAGTCAACAGTAGCACCAATATATTACAAATGTCCAAACACGGCTGGAATACTTGAGGGAAGGCCCTGATCAATATATCCTGTCCCTTTTATCTTTACGACGAACTTGGGTATGTCATTAAAATACAAAGAGGGAAAAGTGTCACTTAATATTTGAGGGAAAGTAAGTGGAGAGAAAGTAATTTTTTCTATATAGCTCCTCAGTACACTTGACTTGACTTTAAGTTATAAATTATGAATGAGAGAGAGAGAGAGAGAGACGGGGATGTTAGTTACTGAGCCACTTGGGCCTGACTGACTCAAATGCCTTGAAACGAACTGCACTTTGTGAAACCCACACGGGTAACCCAACCATGAAACTAGTCGGGTATTACTCGGTCTACCCTTGAATTACAAATTCCCTGTCTCTCTATTTCTCATACTCTCCCTCAATGAATGTACTCTCTATCCTTTTTTTGCAGACAAAATAAAACAAGTAATTCTCAATTCTCCAACCTACATAATTTAAGCCACAATATGAACAAATCGTTTTTTTTAAGCTCCAGGTAGGTAGGTAGGGTCGGTCAGGTAGAAAGGCTTATATCAACCACAACCTACCTACTTGGAACTATGACCCTACTAATCTCCATGTATTTCTAAGAAGACTCCAGAAAGGCTTTTGTTCTTTTAAATATATAAATAGAGTGACAAAACAAGGTAGTCAGTTTGGGGAATTTTAGCTTTTAACGAGGCCTGGAAGCTGGAAATTAGTAGGAAAGCATTAATCCTGATATTTCCAGTTCTTTTCAGTACCCACTACATAGTATATAGTTCTATGCCCACTACCGACCACGTAGCCTTTGGCTTCTTGTTAACAATCAACTCTCCCTCATCTCCAAGAAATTAAAAGTACGCACAAAAGCATCAAATAACATGTACAATTTTTATAGCTTTTATTTGCTCCAGGCTCCTTAAATTAAAAAGTCCCAACTAGGAGAGAACAGTTATTAGCTAACTTTGGGGAAGCTGAGTAAACTTCAGGGCCAAGACCCGGCACTGACCCATTTTCCCCACCGGCTCCCACTCCCACATTGTCAATAACAAGGAAGACTATAACTCTTCTGCCCTACTACATATACTTGTTACTAAAAGGCCGCGATAATAATATGATTAACAACAACAGTTCCCATCCTTTCTCCCTTATGCTATGAAAATAAAAACACAGACAGGAGTCCAAACTCTAAAAACAACTACAAAGGCCCGTCCACAGGGTCTCTCTTCGTCAATAAACCGGGTAAAATAGCCCAGGACATGTTAACCTCCACTTGTCCCCATGGAATATTAACAGGGTCATCTCTCCATCCTATTGTTCACTATGGGTGGACAGCCCCTGGGTCGGCTTTCTTTCCCACTGCTTTCCCTCTTGTGCAGCCGGAGACAACTCAGGGCCACGAGCCACTACCACTCATCAAAATATTCACAAGCCCAGTATCAAAAGCAATTTCGCATTCATTTATCTCGACTAGTCGAAAACTCCGGATGAGCTGGACAAGTTGTGAAGGACTTGGACGGGTGCAAGTAGGTCCGGACGTTCACAACTTTCCATCAAACTATTCGGAGGTGGGTGGATGGAGTTGGGAAAAATAATTTCCATACTGCCTTGGCTTAATAACCGGCTCGGCCATGTAACTAAATAGTGGGGATCCTCATCACGTCCGTAAGTTCCGAACCCGCCCTGGCCATTTTAGAACCCCCCCTAAACTGTCATCAAAAACTGTCCATGTGTCCCTGTCCTGTCCTGCCTGCCTCAATTAGTTCCATCTGCCCGGCGAGAGCCTCGAGGACAGGGAGGGACCCTGTCTCAGTCTAATCTGGAACAGAATGTCATGCGGGGGTATATGCCAACGTGTAATTCAGAGCCTCGCTATCTTTCTCACATAGACATGCACATGGGAGCATAGCTGAATTTCCAGGGTCGGCTTGGACATCCACTTGTGTCTTTTCATCAAGGGAAAGCTACTGGAATATCTAACACCCCCTTAACTTACGACAAGGACTATTGGCCCATGTGCAAATACATGTTTTTAGAGCTTTTTTGACCAAAGTATTGGTTATGGTTCATAAAATATTGATGAAGCTCTAACAAGGTCCCAACCTAGTTAGCCCATAGAACCAGAGTATCAAAGCAGAGGGGAATTTAATCCCAAGAAGAAGTTGAGTATTTGCCGAGGAAATTTAGATGGAAAGGTCTGGATCCGAAAATCCTTTCCCTGTGATTACCGGGAAGGTCGGAGAGTGGAGTAGGTGTGGCCAACTCGGGTTTAAGTCCAGAATAACAAAAACAAATACCCGACTCGGGTAATAATCTCGAGGAGAGTTGTGTGTACTTGAATCTAGGACTAACAATTACTGACACAAGCCACACTGTCCTTTCTTTCTTGGTCTCTTTGTAAAATAATGCTGCCCTACTTTAATTGTGTTTTTTTTATCCCCGTTTCCCATTTCATTAGATGCTGGACCATGGAAATTTATTCGTACTTGTCAATGACAGGAGAGAGGAATTTGGACGATTTAGCAAAGTCGTAGGTACGGATCGTTTTATGGTAAGAGTGAAAAGATGATGAATATTGAATATGGAAGCCATAAAGAATAAGAAATAGTTCCAAACCACCTGCTGAGCCTGCCAAAAACAGTTATGAGTTCACAGCTTGGCTAATAAACTATTTCATTTCTTAATATCAATCAACTCCCACACACACTACTTTACCCTCAGTCCATTTAGTATCAAATAATGTGGCAATAGGAGAGAAAATTTATTCCATCGAGTTTCCAGGAATTCCAGATTCCAGCATAATTGAAACCTTTTTCAAATCTTGTCTGCTATCGTCGTATGGGAATAATAAACTAATTCGGAACTTAATTTCGCACGGGAGACGAACGCTTGTCAACTTCCTGGTGACATTTAGCTGTCTGTTTGTAATTTTGAGATTTCTTGAATTCAATTATTTAATACTTCCAAAGGCCTCTACCCCCTCTAAAAAATAATTTATGAACAGCCCCCACACGTACCCTAGAGAGATGAGTAAATTAGGTCGGGACTCCAAGGCTGCATAGGCAATTACACTCTCCTTCTCCAGCGTAGGAAGTTAAAGCTCGGAGAACCTTGAGATCCGACCACCCGAGCTAATCCCTTACACCTGATTCAAATCATATCCCTTCTACCCGGATTTAACTCTTACACCCGCATTACTTAAATTCTTAACTCGACGACTACTTACTTTTAGGGAGAGAAAAAAAATCCCCCAAAAGTAGCCAACTGTTGAAGGTCCCTCTCTCTCTCTTGAGTAAGGTCAGAGACTATTCCCCAAAGGCCGGGAGTAACTTTAGCTGAAAACCCACACTTTGGCATTAAATTGCAAAGGCCAAGAAAGTATTATGAAAATTGGCATTTCGAAAATGTTTTTATCCCCAAGTGTGCATAGTTGTACGTTGTAAATGGCTTGATATTCTTAAGGCTAAATCCAAGGACAGAGCTACACGTTCCCTTGCACTCTTCTTGAGCGCGGTGAGATTGGAGTGCTCACTTCTCAATGTGGAGTAAAGCCCTCGCGGGCAATTAAGTCAAGATCAGAGCCTCTCTCAACTCTGTAGTAGGGGAAAGGAGTTGTGCCAAAGTTGGTTGTTGTGTGCCAAAAAAATACGTTTTATTTTTTAAACATGCAATTTACGAATCTAAAATTATACCTACGAATGTGTGTTTGCACTACTGACTCGGCTATAGACTCCCACGGGGAAATGCATTGGAGATAGACATGTATGTTTTAAATTGTAAAGAGAGAGAGCTTTATCTGAGGATCAACCTTGCATCTCTTTCGAGAAAGAGTTGACAGTCTGTGACCTTATATTCGAATGGGGAAATAATTTACTACCAACACCTTGAAACATTTAAGATTGATGATTAGTCTCATGGGGGCAAGTATAATGCGTTCAAATGCTTTTTAACTTTAGGCTTGATTTTATCCTTGTTTTGTAGTATTTGAATAGAGTTGACAGCTTCTTTCCAAGAGTTGAGATTAGATTGCATTGAGGTTTTTAAAAATATGTTTCAAAAGCTAGACGAGCTGTCGGTAAGACTGCCCTTGAGTTAAACATTAATTAATTCTTTGACAATCAACGACAGCCTCTGCCCACCCGTTTCCTGGGGGAAGCTCCAGGCCTAATTGACTAATAAATTGAATAATTACCCGCCTTTGAGGCTGCTGGACTATGATTTCTATCTACCCGTCTACTTCCTTCTTTTGAGGGCTTGATAAATTAATTACTCTACCTCTGCCAAGCTATTATCTTTTCAAGTTTTAGTTATAAATAAATTGAATTGCAACAATGACAACTTTGAATCTAACCCCATAGTCATTAATTACCGGAATAAGATAAAACAAAATCAACACCTAAGTTATTCATTTTGCAGTAACCCATGTCAAGGGTTTAGGGTCAAGTTCTCAAACCCTTACACTGACTTAACATGAGACCAAAAAAAAGCCGGTAGTGAAAACTCAGAGACGTTGCACAGACCTCTTTCATTATTTATAACCAAAATAAAGCAGACAAAAAATGGGCTAGTACTTTTAAAAAGTGAGCTGTTTGAACATCCTTAAACGGCAAGGCCACACTAAACATATATCTTTCCCTGTCTATGAGAAAGTAGAGTGAGGAAGGCCTAATGCCCGACCACTCGTCTAAAAACTATTAACTGTATACGGACTAAAGAGAGAGCCATGTCGGATAAAACAAGGAGGGCTTGATAGTATTAATTCCACCGATTCGGAATGGCCCCATTTCCCTTAGCCATCAACCTTGCATTTTATGTACAGAAGCTCTACACCCGGGTATCTAATATATTCGGGGATTGACAGCTGAAATGACATTGGAGTTGTCCTTCAGCCCCCACTCGTCCTGCAATAACTTTCCCTTGTTCCGCCTTCTCCTAAAAAAGCTCGCAAATATTTAAGCACCCATACTGACGACCACCACCGCCGACAGTACTGAAGACTGCCTCCGTCATGGGGATTGTGTTTCTGCATATAATGTGTGTGGGTGAGGCGGGTAAAATTGTGCATTTTCGGATTTCGAAATTCCCTCGACGGATTTTGAAACCCATTTAAAGTATATAGAAAGATCAAGTTGGTTAAGCCAAGCTTGGTTGTTTGACACCTTGTAGGTATGCAGACACCGAATACATACTTTATTTATTACCCGCGAGTGTCCTTTTATTTACTTAAATTACGACTGACTAAACTACCACATTACGATATATTTGTTCCCCTTGTCACGAGTATTATAAACCGTTAAGCAGTTCAGTACCCACTACCCACCCAGTTATACTCAAGTGTGTATTTCCCTATTCATTGTTTGTGTCTGTCTGTAGGTCGTATATTGTATGTGTTTATGTGTACGTGTGTGTTTGTTTACATAAAATCCTCATTGTTATGTCCACTTGGATGTGGGGCAAAAAATATTAGCAAAGTTATGATATAAATTGTGGCGAGATGAATAGGAAGCATAAGTACCCGGGTTGTATTCGTGTCTCTGTTTACACATATACGCTTTTAAGATAACTCTATTGATTATTGATTTCATTTTTCTAGGCCAGTCTATTCGGGCTCAATAGATAAAAAAACTAGGTCTTGTTTAGAATCCCAAATCAGCTTGTTCAGTCCGACTGTTTAATAGAGACACTTAAAATATTTTCGAAAATTGTCCCAAAAGGACTAACAGAAAATCCATCGTTTCCCCAACAAAATTTAACAAATTCTCCGAAACTATCCAAAAAACCACCAAATTAATTTTCATGCCTAAATACCCATAATTCTATGCGTCCATTCCAATCATCACTGAAATAAAGTCAATGGAGACCTCCCAGCCCTCTCAGTTTTAATTAAAGCTCAACTCTCCAAGTGTGTCCCACCGTAGGGACATAATAAATTTATACTGGCTCAATGGTGCCAGGAATAAATAAAAAACATACACCCGCCAGACCCGCCTGGATACACTCAACGTTTCTCCCCCACCTCTGGGAACTACATGCAGATTCCATACCGGTTTTAATTCAATCGGCACAAGGCCTTTTCGGTCCTCTCCTACCTCTCCATGTATTTCCCTATTTCGAATAGCTGGGTTAAGGACGGTCTACTACTAAGGACCTAATGTTATTCAATAATAATATCGGCCCATCTCCCCATTCACCTTCAACAGCTAGTCTGGTGACACATTTATCCTTAATTAGCAATTAAAAGCATAAATTCAATCCTTACCACTTGAAAAATCAAGTCCCCGGAAGTGATCGTCCTTGAGAGTCCGAAGGTTACAAAATTCAACTCCACACTTTTGTCTAGAAAGAAAAAATCCCGAGAGTGAGCGCACTGTTGTTTTTAATTGAGATTAATATTTAAATAGCTTGCTAATTATTTTAACTAGTTTTTTAAACTCTGTATAAAACTACTACACACACACCTACACTATTGGCTTCTCGGAAATTTAATATAGCCGGAGAAAGTCACTCTTTCACTTTCTTAACTTTCACTCAAGAGTGAAAGCACAATTAATTAATTAACTCAAGTTAATTAAATAGCTTGAAAGTTATCAATTGTCAACTTTCAAAAAATATATGCGTGTATTTTTTATTAGCACCGAGGGTGACCAGATATCCTCAAGGGTGTTTAGTCTAGTCCTGTCTCTCTAAACTCCAGAATGATAATGACATTGACGAGCCGGTTGACTAAAGTCCGGCAGTGGGTGGTGGTGGCTGGAGGAGTTTCAGTTTTCAATCTGGAAATTGAAAAGGGTGTCCAGGAGCTGAGGTCACAAAACGCCTCATGGATAATAACCTGAATAGCCCCTTGCTCCCAAAGGGAAATTAGTATTCAGGGAATAAACGCCTCCCTCCAGTCTATTCACCTTATTAAGATAACCGACCCTATTGTCCCTTTTAAAGGCTAAATGACTAAAGAAGCTCTCATAGTCAGTTCATACTCTTAGCTTGCCAGGACGGCTTCTACGAAATTCCAAAATTAGATTAACACTTTAAGAAAAGTAGAGTCAACTCGGTGTGTTTCTGAGAAGACTCTGGTGTATTTTTTTTAAATTCTTTTTAAGTCTCTAGGTAAATAGGTTGGAGGATCCTTTCATAAATAAAAAATGAGCTAAAGGGACTTGAGTGCGTGGTCATTTTTTGGGCAGGATTTACTCAAGGGCTTTTCATAATTATAGATAGCTCTATTAGTATAGTTGGAGTTGAAGGGACAGAGCTCCCTTGGAAGGTGAGCTTAAGACAGGCTGGATTATCTGGACCCTTTTGACCTGTTTTGTGTTGGTATTTTTTTTAAAGATAACTTTTTATTTATCAGCTCCGCCGTTGTGGATTGACTTTATGAATCGTCTTAAATCCAGGCGTCGGTCTTAAATCTTAATATCTTCCTACTAGCTAATGACAATTAAAAAGCCCTCTGGTCAACTTTGCAGCTTTGGGCTGATGAGTCAATATTTTTAAGGCTATGGATTTTTAAAGTACAATGTGTAGCATTGTTCCAGCCACCCAAAGTAAAGAGTAGTAGGTTCATTATTTACTTTCAAAAACATTTTAGTGTTGGAGATTTAATCCACTAATTAATTTTTAGTTATTTTAAAATATGACCAAGTAAAGTAGATCTGAAAATTTGATTGTGAATATCAATTGTAGTAAAAACATTTAAGGTTCCATTGTGTCTGTACTGAAGAGTCTATGTAACAAGTTGCCCCAAGCACCTGCACCAAGTGGACTCTTCA
>JAQFYM010001224.1:0-37084 GCA_034694785.1 Agrenia bidenticulata | reverse complement strand
TCTCAACTCCTTTGGGGATTGTACGATTCACATCAAAACTTTTTCGAATCACTCCCAGTTTATGGATATCGTTGAACTAGCAATACACAAGCCAAGTACCGGAGCCCTTAACGTATGGACAGTCACCTATTCAAATGACACAAGGTCAATTCAACCTCTGCACACATTTTTCGAAAAATGTACTTTGACCCTCATCCTCCCGTCCAATTCTGATTCGACAACGCTCGCCTACTTGATATATAACATTGAATATCGTTACCTCTCCAATGCCGTCTACATTTTTCTAACTCCTAAACGTCCAAAAAAAGGAGGACTTCCAGCATACTTGTTTCAAATTCCTAGTAGAGCCTTTTCAGCCTTTCCAAAACATGAGAATTCAAATGAGCTTTTGTTTGTTTTCATTTGTCCTTACTGCTGTGTAGATGACAGGAGTATTATCAAATGGCCAGATAAGCATAGGAGTTTCTATGAAATACCAAAAGGAATTCAATTCTCATCCATTGACACTTTAAAGCTTCAGAAACTTTGGTCGTAAATTTCAATTACATTTGTCACCAATGTGCCCTTTAACGTCGGACCACAAACACAATGCACAACGATCCCTTGGATTCAATTAAATTACATATGCTATGCCGACTGTCCTCCTCAAGCCTCATTGTTCGAATCCATGGTTCCAAGGCACAGCTACCCGTATTTCCGCTATTTGGGTACATTATCCCTGTGCTCTCATGCGGAAAGAAATTAAAAAGTAAGTAATCAGTGTATTTGGTTTTAAGTAAATAAAAGGGTGAGCTTTTAAATCTGTATCGTTTGTGTATCTGTCTGTTTCCCAGGAAAGCTCAAATTTTCATTATACTTGAGGGTGCATGAAATCTAGTTTACAAACCCAACCTTAGTTACGAGCTGCGGCAAAATCTGCTATGTAAAGTGAAAAATAATCACTAACAATAATTTCCTAAGAATATTTGTTTCTGTTTGTCACACTTTGAACCTGTTTCCCAATTCGATACAGTCAATGTTAAATTTGCATATAAAGTAAAAAATGGAATATTAATTTCAAAGAACAGCTGGGAATAAATAGATGATTTTATTTTCAGAATATTGGAGGAACGGGCCCAACCTGCTTCCACTCTAATCCCAAAAGTATCAAAAATGTATCGCCACACTCAGTTGCTGACCATTCAGCTAAATTCCTGTTTCCAAACTGCCTGGCTGCCGACGACTGTGCTAATTGCAGGGCTGATTGAAGTCGTCTCCCTCTATGTTTGCATCACAAAATGGGAGGACTTGCCCCCCTCGGCACTTTTATTGTTCCTTTTGCTGGGAGCGGACGCCACAGTAATCTTAGCTGCGATGCTTCGTTTCGGTTCCAAAGTCATAGTCGAGTCGTATGAGGTGAAAAGGGCATTGAGATGTTACACACCTCCAACTCGGTATTATCGGCGATTTTTGAGGTCATGTGCTCCAATGAAAGTGGGATTCGGGAGCAGCGATTTCATTGACGAGACCTCACCTCTGATCATCAATCAGTCTTGTATCAATCAAGTTGTATCTTTAGTTATGCTGGATTCATAAACTTATTCAATTAGCCTTTATAAATTCTAAAACGGCCCCAGCTTCTTACTTGGAAAGCCAAAAATTTAAATTTCAATGATCGTTATGTATTTGTTGTCTACTAACTGTTGTCAACTATTTCCCAAATGCACTGAATATTATTGAGTATTATCCAATCTGGGGCATTGTGGACTTCATTAAAATGTACATTGAAATAGCATGTAACTCCATACAAGGCATTGATCAGTTGGCTCAAGTCCCAAGTATTTATTTGGTTCTAATTGACGCTGCCTTAGTTATATAACACGAACTAATGAATATGTGGGATGGATTCGGTTTGTAATCCATACAAATTTCTTAGTGACCACTAAAACACCCAAAAATCCTTCCCTTGATAATTCTCACTTATAGGACTAACCCAGCTTAATTTTTGTTAATATTTAATTCATTATCCTCTCTGAACTTGAGAATAACAAGCTGTGGCTGATATTACTGCAATATCTTTATTCTGATGTATTAGGGTTCATTCAAAATATTGACATTCTTAGGACGAGGGTAATTGATGAGTAATTTACACTGAATACTCAAGCACTCATTCATTATGTTGCCAATGTCATTAACATTTACTTATTGGGGCATGGAATTTTATTCTTACTATTTGAAACGATTTATATTGCCTGTTATATAACTTGGGAATTCATAAAATTATTCGGTTGCCTAACACTGGCTTAAATTGAAAAACAAAATAATTGTACATGCGGAAGTCGTTAATTTTATTTGAACATCAAACCTTATTAATCAAGAATCTCATCCCGTCTATGAAAAATTTAAATCGGCAACAGTCTTTTAAGAACGGGGAGGTGAGTTTAAATAAATCGGGCGATTAAATTAAATTAATGCAATTAGAATCTAAGAATCTGATACATTCACATTCAAGCTTTGGAATATATATTCCAAGGAACTCTTATTTAATTTTGTCTTATTTTTGAGGTCGACAGCAATTGCAAACCCACAGTCCTCCACAAATATCAAACCAAGAGTTTTGAGCTGAAATTTCTATTCGGCGATGATGGGGACCTTTTACATCTTTTGTGTATTTCCTATGGCCGTGGTCAACATCCTCCACAGCATTCGTAGAAAAGAAGGCAAGATTCTTAGTCTCCATGGGGTCATCATCGGTGCAGAGAGGGGACCGCTTTTGGGGATCCGACTCTCCAGTGAGGGATGAGTTGTCCACAGTGAAGTTGTGTTGTTCGATGAGACTAAAATTGGCGGGGATGAGGTCCCCGTATTTAATTTCCACAATGTCCCCCACTACCAGCTGCGCAACGTCAACTTCGAATTTCTGACCGAATCTGAGGACCGTGGCAGCCCGAAGGACCATGTTTTTGAAGGACTCCATGATTCTGTCGGATTTGAATTTTTGATAGAAGGAAAATATACCCGAGACGTGGATAAAAATTAAAAATCTGATCAAGTTGTTCAATTATAAAGTGAATTATGTTTTAAATTACCCCAGTCGGAATCTGTGTCATATCGATGAAGCAACTGCTTGAGAGATATTTTGTGATCGTCAATATCCCTTAAGTTCTTTACTTTCGCACCTTTCCTCAAAGTCGAGGACGTCTTGGTCCTAAATAATTGAGCAATTAAAAGTTAATTGTTACCTTTGTTAAATAAGTTTAAAAGATTTGTATTGTTTATTTTCAAGTTTTGAATACTCGACCGAGTTGACTGCCATATGTTTTCATAGGCTTTAGAAAGGGTCGACTTGGATCTGAATTTATATCCACCCAGTCTTCAGAATTAATATCAAACAAGGTGCTATTCACTTCTTTCAGCTTTACAACAAATCACAAAGAGAATTGGCTAATTTCAATTTGGTTGTAATTTTTTGGTGGAAATACGAAAGCTGTCCAACTATTTATATTATTAAAGTCAGAGTGACATTGCAAATATCTAAATGTTAAGTTGTAGTTATTAACAGGTGCAACTTCACATAGCCCGAGCCAGGTTGATATAAAATTTAGAGCTTCTAGTATTACTTTGTATTTGCTATAAAGGAACCATGAACTACCAGTATGCAAAATTTCAAGCGTCTAACCTAATTTATGAAAATCGGTGGGGGTACCCCCATAGGGTCCCTCTGGTATTAAAGTTTCGCAAGTATTACTTTGTATTTGCTATAAAGGAACCAAGAACAGTCAGTCAGTTAATTGGGATTTGGCGGTGATGGGGTAAAATGGGCTGATTGTTACTCAGATAATTGATTTTAAATGGGTTGAGTTATTCGTGACAGAACTTTTCTATTGCATGTGGGAAATTAATTAATAGTCGAATTTCTGAGCAGGATGGCCAAAGCTATTTATATTTGAATTGAATTTTAACTGGGACAGCCAAAAGGTTCATTTAAATTTGCTCATATCTTGTGGAAATTTTGATTGGATTTCAATCATCCGTTTCCTTTCATTTTAGATTAAGCTTGAAAAGTAAAGCTGCCAACGCTTCCAATTTAAATTCCACCCCAGCTCCAAACCATAAATTTCATATAATTCCAACTAAGCTGACGTGGGCTTGGCGGTTGGCATCTTTTCAAAAAATGAATATTTTTCAAGAAAAATGAAAATTTGAAAGAATTCGTGACAGACATGTTGTACATCCCGACATGTGTGCACTTAATTAGTAGTCCAACCTCTTAAGAGGAAACAGGATGATCAAACCTAACAATGTTTGCTTAGTAAGAATTTATTAAAAATTTTAAATTTTAATTCCCTCGTAGGTTTTGCAAATTTCAATTTCATTTCTCTCGTCAAAAATCCCACCGTTTTACAAATAAATAATATTTTCTGGTGTTTACTAATTGTGTGCAAATGGTAGAAACAAATGTAGAATTTCATTCCAAGAATTGGCCCTTTAAAATTCTAAATATTCCAAGACACATGAATCTTCCGCATTCTCCGTTAAAATGTGCAGCATGAAAACTTTTTTGAAACTTCTCCTCCTCCTCTCACATTACAAATTGAGTTTGCAGTGGAACTGGAAGAATTACAAATTCTCTCGTGACTACTTATTCAAAGATTTTGGCCCCAATGACCCCTGGGGCATTGACCAGTGTCCACCTCAAAAATTCGAAAAGACACGTTATGCAGGATATCGTGAAGACTGTGAGAAATTTATGGTTTGTTCATGGCGGAACGAGAGCGGAAAGGCTCAGGACACAATCCACGCCGACCTTCTCCCTTGCTTCCTTTGTAATCCGCCAGAGTGTAAGAGGAAAGATGAGCCCATGATTTTTTACAAGGACGAGTGTTACCCGCGACACCACGTTTTGAAAACCGAGCACAAATGTGGAACCAAAGGTAATCCTAAACAAAAAGCCATTGGTGCCCGCAGTAACGGGCATCGCTAAGAATCAACCTCCTAAAAGGCCTAAAAAGTGTATGTGTGTGTGTCTGCTAAGAGTAGAATCCAGCGTTCAGCCAAAACACTCAATTGCACACTGCCCCATATTTTCAACGCCTCAGCGATGCCCGTAATGACAGGCTCGATGGCTTTGTATTAAGAGTATTTATTCTCAGCAATGCCAGTTACTGCGGGCACCGATGGCTTGTTTAACTTCTTAAACGCAACAAAAGTGTGTGTGTGTGCATGCATGCTTGTTCAAAATTGAATCCAGCGCTAGGCTAAAACACTCAATGTTTAGTTGCACACTGCCCCTAATACACCGCTCTCAGTGAAAATATACATTTTTGACGTCGCAGCGATACACGTAATGACGGGCCTGATGGCATTTTAGTAATGCCCGTTCCTACGGGCACCGATGGCTTGTTGCTTAGGATCGTCTAATGCCTCGTCTTGACGGGCATTAGACGGAAATGTTTATTTATTATTTTTCATCGAGCGCGGTAACTTTAGGGCAATGGGCAATTTTAACATAGAATGGTTTGATTTGAGCGCTATGTTCAACGTTGAACACACAGAAGTTTTTCAGTTCCACCGAAGAAATGTAGTGGACCAGCAAATTCAGAAAGTGTCCATCGGTTAAGCGATTCAAGATTCTACGCAATTCATAACGAAAATAAGACAGGATGGGTCAATTGGAAAGACGCTGGAGAAGTTTGCAAAAAGCTGGGGCTCAAGTTGGCTAAAATCGACGAGATTGGCATAGACGTTTATGTCTCCAGACTTTTGGAAAAGTTTATCTTTCCTAAGCGATGGATTGATAATTGGTGTAAGGGTCCATTTAATTATAATCACATTTTAAGGACTTTAAAAAATAAAATGATTGTTTTCAGATTGGCTGGATGGAAAGTTTGACATTAAATCCCACACTTATGTTTGGCAAGATGATAAGAAGTCAATCAAGTACAGCAACTTTTTCTACCGATACCCAATGCCCAAAGGCTACGGAGGACTTTTCGATTTCAAAGCGGAAAGAGTAGCAAAACCAGTAGAGCATTGTTTAGCTATAAGTATGCCCTTACCCTTCCCTAAAGGACCCAATGAGATCGTCCCTTAGTAAGTTTTTAAATTTTAATTGTAATTTCCAACCTTGAAAAAAGGGTTGAAGGGTTAAATTTTCTTAGCCCTATGCACACGTCATGGTGGGAGCGACTTTGTAGCAGCAAAAAGAAAGGGAACATCCTTTGCGAATCTTCTGACCCAAACTGTGACAAACTTAGCAATAATAACAGAAGGAGCTCTTCTTTCTGTAAGTCATTTTTACTTTTACGTAAACAATTGCAGGTTTTATTCTTGTCAACAATCAAATGGTAATGTTTAGATGGCCAGCTTTACTACGGGGATTTAGTGCCGATTAGTAACAGGAGGTTCGTCGTGTCATGGACTCCTGTAAGCTAATTATAGAAACTCATTTAAATTTTATTTATTATAGCTGTCTATTCTATTTTTGGGGCATGGGCTTTTCGTTTTGGGATCAACTCTGGGCAATGGACATCCCTTTTCAGAATAGATCAGGTGGTTGATTTTTTTAAAGCGGTCAAGGGTCTCGCAATAGCCAATGTCCAAGATTTCCGTTTAATAGTAGAATGGGGGGGTTTTAATAGAAATTGGGTTCAAAAACTAAATAAGGGGTACGCCAAAAAATGTCCGTGATTTTTTCCAATGTTGGTTTCCGGGATTTTCAGCGATTTTCCAAGCCCGAGTTAAAGTACGTGTTTTTTTAATACCTGAGGTTAGAAAACGTTCAAAGAAGCTAAAGGCCTTTGTGAGAGTCACAACCTGAAACTTTTCACACCCCGGGATGGAGATGACTGCTTTTTAAGAGACTTGAAGCGATCTTTTGTCCGTAAGATCATTTAATCTCTACACATTTGCTAAATTATTGTAGTGATTGGAGTTTCAAATGATTTCAGGGGTGACTTCGTATTCGTTCTGGACGGATATAATTTACAAGACCGAGGCCAAATCCTTCGTGTACAGCAATGGAGAGGAAGTGCCACTCCGATTTCAAAACTATTCCACAACTACCCGATCAAGTGACAAGTCGGCTATTACGGAAACGTGCGTCTCGTACACTTGGAATGACGAAAGGTACCCTTACAATTACAATTACTGTCAGAAACAGTCAAACTCATTGACAATGTCTCCAGAAAATTGTAACAACCCCATCGGAGTCATTTGTCAACACCCGGACGCGGAGACAAGTAAGCAATTAATTAGCTCAGTTACTGCTCAATAAGATTAATTGAGATTTAAATAATATTTAGAAAAGTGTAGTACGGACCCTGAGGCATTGAAGCCGGAGATAAATTACGAAGAGTTCTATCATTTCGATTCAAAAAGACTTGGCCTCGTTCGATACGCTTATAGAGTAAGCCTCAGTCTTTCAAGCTCAATCTACACTTTCAAAACTCGTCCACGAGACGAGACGAGACGGACCCGTCTCGTCTCAATTTACTTCGAGATAGCATGTTTTGAGACCAGACGAGACAACTGACATCTCCTCTCGCATTTTGTCTTGGCTCGAGACAAAAAATGTCCTCTCGTCTCGTTCGACATCGTCTCTAAAGTGGCATTACTTAACCTTCCATACTGAGATGGGGCCGTCTCGCCTCAATTTCATTCGAGATGACAAGTTTCGAACGAGACGAGACAAAGGTCATCTTGTCTCGCGCCGCCTCGTCTATGGAGACCAAAAATGTCATCTCGTCTCGAATCTCGTCTCGTGGAGAGCCGTACTTACTTGTTTAAACCGAGATTTGAATTGATTCAGTGCGCTGGAAAGGGGGATGGTGGCAGATGCCCTGATGGCTACGAACTAGTAAATATAAACGACACTTACTGGATACCAGAGGATGGCTATGATTACTCAACTAGTAGTTATCTATGTAAACTATTTAATTCTACTAATTTCACTAATCTTTGACATATTTAAGAGCTTAGAAGTATAAATAAAATTGATGTGCTAATTTCAGATGACATAACAACGTCCTACTGGCTAAAGTATACTGACAAACGTTGCTACCGTTCCAAAGTGAATTTAGACCCTGTGACAAAGAAATTTGAGAGGATTCTCACGGAAGGATTTTGCGCTTATTACAGCGCTTTCAATCTTTGCAAAAAGTCAGCTTCATCCCAGTCTAAGGGTAAAACTATTTCAAATCGTTTATTCAAAAAACACCCGGACCACCAACATTCGAATTGGAAAGAGAGGACTGAGGAGAAGCGGAAATCCCTCATCAAAATGCCACAAGACTTCCCTCCAGTACCCAAAATAAAAGGGAAATGGTGATAATGCTGAAAAGGGGGGGGGGGCACTTGCAAATTCAATGTACACAATATAAATAAATCTTCAGTAAATACCATTGACCCTTTGAAGCCGCGTATCACTTCCACTTTTCATATCTTACCCATGTAGAGGGTATTTTTTAACTTGAGTAACATATGAAAAGGGAAAAGAAAATTGTACTGGGTCACTTATGAACTTTCAACGTTGGTTTTATCATCGATTTATAGTTGCAATAATTTGATGGGATTCTCTAGGCATTATCAATTCTAAAACTCAAGGGTACTTTTCATTTATAATCTAATTGAAAATAAAAATCTCTTGCTTTCAAATAGTGATCATGTGTTAATAAAAATGATTCATTTGATAATAAAATTTTGAAAATCTTGTCCCTCTTGTTCATTTGACTTTGATTTTCGGTACAGGAGGGGAAAGCGGTGCCATTTTCATGAATTTTTTCGTTTCTTCTCCGCCTCCTCTTCTTCATTCACATCATGCTCGTCCATTTCTTAAATTCATTAAAACCATTTAGTTGAATTGTTTAGAATTTTAAAATTCAAAAAGTTATTTTATAACTCAATTATGAATTATTAAATTTAAATGGGGACATAATTTCTAACGTGTTTCCTCATTGTTTTTTGCAAAGAGTGAAGGCTATATACTCATGACAATATCCTTCCCTGAGAATCCTCACAAATTTGTTAACTGGTGGAGGATGGTAAATTACTTTGGAGAGGTAACAGCGTCTGTCACTATTTTGTAGCCAGTACGGATTCGTTAAGTCATCTACAATAATTTAAAAAACATTTCATTTTTAAATATTCACAACCATTACTAAGTTATAAATGTAATAGTAAATATTACATAGATAACTGCTATGTGCGTAGTCATAGCCATTCTCCGGTATCCAGTAATTGTCATCTTTAGTTACTCGTGTGTACCCCGGAGGGCACCGACTCCCCTCGCCCCTACCCGATGACTATTTCAAATCAAATATTATCAAACTTAAACGTGTTAACTCATAAAGCTCCAACCTTACTGACCGGGTTAGAAAAATCGCTGAAAATCCCGGAAACCGAAACTTTAATAAATCCCAGAAATACTTTTTACCGTCTTACAATACCCCACATTTTGTTTTTAAATGCCCCGATTTCATCTTAAATTGCTCAATTTAATATTAAAAAGCCCCCTTTGTCTTAAAGTGGCCCATACCCTGAATTTTAGTTTCAAATCCCGGAATTTTAATTTCAAATCCCGGAACCCGGCAGTCGCGCATTTTTCCAAAGCCCGACTTACTCTATAAGCGTATCGAACAAGGCCCATCTTTTTCGAATCGAAAGGATAGAACTCATCGTAATTGATTTCGGGCTTCAATGCCGCAGGGTCCGTACTGCACTTTTCTAAATATCATTTTAATCTCTATCAATCTTGCTGAGCAGTAATTGTGCAGTTAATTAATTATTCACTTGACTCCGCGTCCGGGTGTTGACAAATCACTCCGATGGGGTTGTTACAATTCTCGGGAGACAGTTTCAATGAGTTCATGTCCTTCTGACAGTAATTGTAATTGTCAGGATGTCTTTCGCCGTTCCAAGTGTACGAGACACACGCTTCCGCAATCACCGTCCTCCCACTTGCTCGGGTAGTTGTGGTCTGATTGTGAAATCGCACCGGCACTTCCTCTCCATTCGTGTAGATAAACGATTTCGACTCAGTCTTGTAAATTAAATCCGTCCAGAATGAATACGAAGTCACGTCTACAACATTTTAAACACTCCGAGTGTCGTTTATTAATTTTAAGGGATTGTGACTTTTAGGCCTCTCGACGATACGAGATAATGCTCATCTCGTCTCGAAACGGCTAGAGGCCAAAAATCTGGTCTCGTGGAAAGCCCTTACTGAGGATTGACTATCTTACACATAAACTGCCGCTTGAGATCTCTCATTAAGCAGTCATCTCCTTCTCGGGGTGTAAAGAGTTTGAGGTTGTGACTGTCGCAAAGCTTCTTGGCTTCTTTGAACGTTTTCTAACATCACCAATTAAAACCACGTCATATAACTTAACTGCCAAGGTAAGCCTCGGTAAGCCTAAGTAGGACACCCCTCAGATTTGCCTAAATAAAATGATAACTTACAGGAGTCCATGAGACGACGAACCTCCTGTTACTAATCGGAACTAGACCCTCGTAATATGCCTTCTCATCTGCATGTAATAAAAATTAGCAATGAAAGGAATTATAATTAAATGGTAAGAAAAGGCTTACATAATTCACGCCTTGGTACTCTGTTATTAACGTTCAATTGGTCACAAAATTTGTCAGACGATTCGCAAAGGATGTTCCCTTTCTTGTTGCTGCTACAAAGTCGCTCCCACCATGACGTGTGCATAGGGCTAAAAAATATCCGGCAGTCGGCAAATATGTCCCGGTAAATATGTCCGCATGGTAAATATGTCCGGTGGTAATTATGTCCTCGGTAAATCTGACCACGTGCTAAAATGTTCCCATGGTAAATTATTCACCGGGGACATATTCGCCGGGTACATATTTACATCGACCCAAAAAGTCAATCCTTAAATCCATTTTCGAAGGTTTGAATTTGTAAAAAAAACTTACTAAGGGACGATTTGATTGGGTTTGTTAGGGAAAGGTCTGGGCATACTTATGGCTAAGCAATGCTCTTGTGGTTCTGCTACACTATTCCCACTGAAATCAAAAAGTCCTCCGTACCCTTTGGGCATTGAGGTACGGTAGTAAAAGTTGCTGTACTTGATTGACTTTTTATCATCTTGCCAAAGATAAGTTTGGGATTTCGTGTCAAACTTTCCGTCCAACCAATCTGGAAAAATCAAAAGTCTTTAGAATGTCAGGAGATATTTAAATGGTCCATTACACCAATTGTCAGGCCATCGCAAAGGGAAGATAAACTGCTCCAACAGTCTTGAGACATAAACGTCCACTCCGATCTCGTCGATCTTTGCCAACTTGAGTCCAAGCTTTTTGCAAACATCTCCAGCCTCTTTCCAATTGACCCATCCTGACTGATCTGCGTTATGAATCACGTAGAATCTTGAATCGTTTAGCCGATGGACACTTTCTGAATCTGGTGGTCCACTGCAGTCCTTGGGTGGACCTGGAAATATTATTTAACTAGGGGCGTTTCAGTAGAATTAAGAACCTTCTGACTTTGACTCTTATCTACCGTCCCAGTCACAATCTTGTACTAAGAAGCAAGGTCGTAGATCAAGGGTCAATCCAGCGTGGATTTTGTCACGGTTTTTACTCTCTCCAAACCTCGCTAATAACACATCTCCCTGAGCGGCTCTTTGAATCGTTCGCGCGCGTGCGCCCTCCCTCATTTCATTGATCCAATGGTAAGGAAAGACGTTAGACTATAAATACGCCCATAGCTCGCTTTCTCAAATCTTGAGCTGGGGGTGTATTTGTATTGGGCCCTGGGGGCTCCTCATTGGGCAACAGAATATAAGGGAACATAGCATAGGCGCGGCCTAATCATCCAGACCTCTTAATTTAAAGAATAGCCTAAAGTAAGAGATTACGTTTTAATCCACATTTAGACTCGATTGTTAACAAAAGTTGGTGTCGGACATAGCAGTCGTCCTTGAACCAAATCATGGGCTGATCTTTCATCGGACACTCGGGCGGATTACAATAGAAGCAAGGGTGAAGGTCGGCGTGGATTGTGTCCTGCTCTTGTCCGTGCTCGTTTCTCCAGGAACATTGGATGTATTTTGTACAGTCTTCTTTATATCCTGCTTTCCTTGACCCTTGGAATTTTTCCGCCGGACACTGGTCGATCCCCCAGGGGCCATTGGGCCCAGACTCTTTGAATAAGTAGTCCCGAGAAAAATGGTAATCCTTCCAGTTCCACTCCAAACTCAACCCGTAATTTGAGAAGAGGAGGAGAATTTTTACTATCGTTTTTATGCTGCACATTTCAAGAGAGAATGCGGAAGAGAAATTTGAGATTTCAACTGTCATTGCAATTTAATTAATAGTTTGTTTATGTTAGTCGAATGTTTTCTCTATGGGCTGTTTGTAAATTACGTTATCATCTAAACAACAATTCGTCAAGGATCTCTCTCTGTGTGTGTGCGTGTATGTAGGACAGGAAAGACTAGAACTTCCCTTGACGGTAATTATTCGATGAATTTGGTTCTAATGACGCATTGGTACTCAACCAGCGTCTTTTTAGTGATAGTTTTTAAAGGTTCTAAGTACTCGTGACGGTTGTAGGCCTATATCACGAAAGTGAATATCCATAATAGTAATGGCCATAAGTTTTTATCCATAACTAAAATTATCCAAAGGGTTCACTTAAATTTGCTCATATTTTTTGGAAATTTTGATACTAGAAAGAAAGAAATACCAGAGCGCTAAGTCCCTGAATACCTTCCCTGTGACTTTGGTAGGATAGTTTCAATTTGTTCAACAGAATTTGTGAGCAAGTGAAAGAGAAATCGGCTGTGGACTACTAGAACCATCTCAACATCTTTATCCACACCCATTCATTACTTCCTTCTCACTTTAATAAACTTGAATATCTATGTCCTTAATCCATGTAATAAAAATCACTTCTTTCTCATCATATATGCACTCGGTCCGTGGAAGTCAACTCCTTTTGATCACTTGGTGGGTATAAGAACTCTTTCTCAAGTTCACTCACCGACCTAATAATATCATTGTCAACAAATGCACTGCTCCAATTTACATTCAATTAACTTTGAGACGCTCTCTAATCAAGTTGGTCATAATTCACCCCGACCTCAGTCTGGTATTATGCATGGAGGATGGGGTGAATGGCTTGCAAATTTTGGGATGCAGGGAGCATCAGTTAAACCAGTGATTACCTTACCTGCTCCGCTATACCTTGCCCCTAAAGGATCTTAAATATTCTTGTGGAAGCCCTAAATTATCAGAAAATGGTGTGCAAGGCATGAAAATTGATTTCTCTCTTCACGGTGATCAAGTCGATGGAAAATTCTTGGAGACATCTTCTATGACTTGAAAGTGACCCCGAGCTTCTCAGCTTCTACAAGACTTGATCACCATGCGGAGGAGAATATAAAGTTCTTTCTAGACATTTGACTGGATCTATATGAGCTCACACATCACGGCCTGGGCACATAAACCGCTAGACCCGTTAAAAAGACTGTCGGAGGAGAGTCGTGGCAGTATGAGCTGGATGTCCTGGAAGAAGAAGGCGTTTTAAGTTAAAGCCACACTGTTTGTAAAGCATTTGGTTGGTTTAGTTTCGTTCTAGGGAAATGAAATGAGTCTGGGATAAAATAAATGGGAAGTTAATTAAACCGTAATTCGATTAGACGGTGAGTGAGGTGTATTCCATTTCTAAAGGATATTTATTCCGGAGGTGATGATGATGATGATGGTACTCCTCCAGAACTACTACCACCACGGAGGAGGACAACTCATCATGAAATTTTATGTAGTTTATGGACAGCCAAAGTTTTCCAGTAAATTTCTCTAGTTACACGCATCAGAGAGGCGTGAAATTGATCGAGGATCGTTTCACTCTTGCTTAGTTTGGTTTGGTTGTATAGACCCAGGGTGCTGTTACCGGTTGTGGTGGTTTGATCTTGGGACCGAACCTCCGACGTGGTAGCCCGAGGGACCATGTTTTTAAATGACCCCATGATCCGGTCGGATTTGAATTCTTGGTAGAAGGAAAAGATACCCGAGATGTGGACAACGATTTTGAGGGCCTAAAATCAACTGCAACATTTAAATGTTTAGTTTAAATATTGTATTTAATTAATTATTATAAGGTTTGCCAACGCTTTCATCGGAAATGAGGTCAGTGTAGAGGAACTGAGCTGCGTAGGAGAAGAAGCTGAGGGCGGCAATGCCCCACAGAAGGGCGTTGAGCCCACAGAAGACGGCCATCACCAACTTTGAAGGCTTTGGTGGAGGGGTCAGTAAGTTCTCCCCGTACCGCTCTCGGTTTTTTAACACTTGAGTCTCACTCAGTCCCTTAAGTAAGAGTTTATAAATTAATAAAATGATTGAAAGTGGTTTAATTATAAAGTGAATTATGTTTTAAATGAACCCAATCGGAATCTGTGTCAAATCGATGCAGCAACTGCTTGAGGGATATTTTGTGATCGTCAATATCCCATTCTTTACTTTCGCACCTTTCCTCAAAGTCGAGGACGTCTTGGTCCTAAATATTTGAGCAATTACAAGTTAATTGTTACCTTTGTTAAATGAGTTTAAATAATTTGGAATATTTATTTGTAAGTTTGGAATAGTAGACCGAGTTGACTGCCATATGTTTTCATGGGCTTTAGAAAGGGCCGACTTGGATCTGAATTTATATCCGCCCAGTCTTCAGAATTAATATCGAACAAGGCGCCTTTCACTTCTTTCAGCTTTACAACAAAACACAAAGAGAATTAGCTAATTTCAATTTTAAATTTAAAATAATTAATTAAACATTAGTTTTCCTTACACTCATCATAGTCTCGTCCCGGGAAATGGATTGGACGAAGGGTTGACCACAACGGTCCATTTTAATAGCTTAGAAATAGTTAAGTGCTTTGAATTTAGTTTATTTGCTTTGGCAGTTGTAAATTTTTGGTGGAAATACGAAAACTGTTCAACTATTTTTATTATTAAAGTCCGAGTGACATTGCTAATATCTGAATGTTAAGTTGCAGTTATTAAAGTTTGAAAGGTGTACCTACTGGTCGTGTGGATTTCTAAAGGACCAAATAGTAAGAATCGTTAAGCATGTGTGTTTAATCCTTGTGGCAAAGGAATTAGTAGGCCAACGACTCAGATTCAGCTTATCCAACTCAGATCCACTTTCTTGATCCTCAGATTGTCGATGTTACTGGATGGATTGATGGGTTTTTATTTCTTATGTTTATGACAAGTTCGTCACTAGATCTGAATTTAATGGGAAAGAAAAAAGGACAACTGAGGCTTTGTGATTAGTATCTTATTAGGCAGGCAATTTTTTATTATTCACCATTGTGAGTTTTAATCAATTTCTACCACCACGATGAAAATGGAATGAAATGGACTTATTTTAATTCATATGCATAAAAAAATTATTGCATTTTTAAGTATTCTTGGAATAATCTCTGAGCATTGAAAATCGATCAAGTAGTTATATTGGTATTTGATTTTAGTAAAAAGATTTTTTGAGAAACTATGCGATGTTTATGATTTATGAGTTTCTAAAATTCTGCGTGAATTTTTGGCATCAATTAATTGGGATTTGGCGGTGATGGGGTAAAATGGGCCCATTGTTAGTCAGAGGTTTGCTTTTGAAAGGGTGGAGGTATTCCTGAGAGAAGTTTTCTATTCCATGTGGGAAATTGATTAATAGTCCAATCTCTAAACAGGATGGCCAAAAATAATTAGGTTTGCTTATTTAGATTTGAATTGAATTTGAACTGGAACAGCCAAAAGGTTCGTTTAAATTTGTTCATATCTTCTGAAAATTTTGATTGGATTTCAATCATCCGTTTCTTTTCATTTTAGAATAAAGTTTGAAAAGTAAAGCTGCCAATGCTTCCAATTTAAATTCCACCCCAGCTCCAAACCATCAATTTCATATAATTCTAACTGAGCTGACGTGGGCTTACCATTTAACTAGCCTAGAATTGAAAGACGAATAAAAGATGAATATATTTATAAGCTTTACAAAATGTGTTTAATTCAGTTGGTTCTTTGTTGGGGTCCTGCTAACACATTCATTTAATATAAAATCTGAATTTTTATTTTAATATAATTCTCCTTAAATATTTCCCAAATGGCTTTTACCGAGTTCTGTCTTACACTAGTTGTATTTTTTAGTTTAGCTATTGTGACAAATGTATTCGGTTACGTCAATCTCAACTCCTTTGGGGATTGTACAATTCACATCAAAACTTTTTCGAATCACTCAAAGTTTATGGATATCGTTGAACAAGCAATACACAAGCCGAGTACCGGAGCCCTTAACGTATGGACAGTCACCTATTCAAATGACACGAGGTCAATTCAACCTCTGCACACATTTTTCGAAAAATGTACTTTGACCCTCATCCTGCCGTCCACTTCAGATCCGAGAATACTCGCCCACTTGACACGTTACAGCAAATATAAATACCTCTCCAATGCCGTCTACATATTTCTAACTCCTAAACGTCCAACAAGTGGAGCATATCCAAGTTACTTGTTTCGAATTTCTAGTAGAGCCTTTTTGGCCTTTCCAACACATGAGAATTCAAATGAGCTTTTGTGGATTTTTTTTTGTCCCTACTGCCGTGTAGAAGACACGAGTACTATCCAATGGGCAGATAAGCATGAGAGTTTCTATGAAATACCAAAAGGAATTCAAGTCTCGTCCATCGACACTTTGAAGCTTCAGAGGTTTTGGTCGAAAATTTCAATTACATTGCAAATCAATTTTCCCTATAACGTCGGACCACAACCACAATGCACAACGATCCCTTGGATTAAATACAATCACATTCACCATAGCAAATGTTCTCGTCAAGCCTCATTGTTCGAATCCATGGTTCAAGTGTTGAATCTCAGTGCCAACTATAAGGCACAGCTACCCAAAGTTCTACTATTTGGGTACATTAACCCTGTACGCTCATGCGTGAAAGACTGTTACCCCCAATTATTGCATTCAATTGGAGAGGTCAGTAAACGACTAATTTATTGTGATCAGACAATACGAGGAGAAACGATTTCGTTTACAGTTTGGCTCTCCCCTTTCACCTTTCCAATTTGGTCAACGTTGATGGCAACGTTGGGCGCACTGGTTTTCTTAATATCAGCCGAAAGAGGGTGTTGGTCATTGGACAGCGTGTCAAGCAATATCTTTGAAGTGTTGGCCGCTCTGTTGCGACAATTTAGCGGACCGGGTCACTGGATCATTGCGATCTTGTCTTTATTTATTATCTTGACCGTGTCGTCGTACTATGAGAATTTTTTTACTGGCACTTTAGTCGTTCCAACGGAAACAATTCCTTTTCAGAATTTGAGCCAATTAGTCAATGCCGGCTATAAAATTGCGTATCCTAATACATATCAGGAAGATAGGAAGGTAATATTTAATTCTGCAACCCTTTTACCTGACTTTAAGAGGAATAACTTAGTTGATAAAATTAAGGAGATTCTCGTGATTATAGAAAAGAAGAATGGTAATTTTATACGTTCACTTAAAAATACGAGTGTCAAGTATGCTTGGTACGTTCGTAGTAATGCAGAGACAGCTAGGACAAATACTCAAATAGCTCAGTTAAATGTCCCAAAGTGGAAATGCTTTAGCGTTCCTGAGCCTTTGAATAGGAACATGCGATACTGGGATTTTAGAGTCCACCTTTCTGCACCCTTTTTAAAAATCACTAGACGTTGGACGGATGTGGGGATATTTAGCTTTTGGAAATCTATGAAGCTTTATACACATCACTTCAGTGTCGAAAAAATTCGCCGACGTTTAAATTCCGTTTTGTCTCCTACGACTCTGACTGAAAATGTTGGGGACTTTATTACATTTAGAAATTTAATTTCCCTCTTTTTAATTTGGGCCGCACTTTTGTTCTGCACTTTTCTCGTCTTCGTTTGCGAGATTAATTTCATGGTTGTGCAATGGTTATTTAAACGTGTCCAATTTAAACTTAGATTATTATTATATTAATTAATTTTCATTGAAATTGTTTATAGTAAAACTTCAATCATCATGTAAATTGGGAAAATGTAATAATAAAGACACGAGTTATTAATAAGTTATCATTATTAAACCTGTCTGAGAGATGGACAAGGATCATTGGTAAGTGAGGAAAATATTGTTGAAAATGTTGGACGTCTTTATGATTTACATGTTTCTAACTTTCTGGGTTTTTTTGGTACCAGTTTAATAGCATTTGGCGATGATGGGCTAAAAAGTTTTCATTGTCAGCTGAGGGTTTTGCTTTGTAAAGGGTGGAGATATTGGTGACGGACTTGTGTATCGCACCGTGTATGAAATTTATTATCAGTCCAATCTCGAAACAGGATGGCCAAAACTAATAAATGTAGTTTGTTCATTTAGATTTGAGTTTAAATTATAATGGAAACAGCCAAAGGGTTGATTTAAATTTACTCGTATTTTCTTGAAATTTTGATTGGATTTCAATCGTCAATTTCCTTTGATTTTATATCGAGTTTGAAAATTATTAAACATGCCAATGCTTTAAATTCAATCCCAACGATCGTATTCATATAAATTAAACTGGGCCAAATTGGATATACCATTTACCCAAATTAAACCTGAAATTAAAACAGCGGAAATTTGATTAGAACGAGTGAGTCTGCAATATGTCTCTATCTTTAAATTGAAACATCTCTTGAACACGTGATTGAATTTTCAAATATAAAAATGTTTTGGAATACTGAATATCTAGACTCGAGATTGAAGGTGCCAAAAATAGTTTTTTAAAGGGTCACTGGATCATCGAGCTCTAGTCGTTCTGACGGCAATAATCCCATAATAATCGATTGGTAATTTTAGCCAATAAGTCAATGGTGGCTACAAAATCGCGTATCCTAATACATACGGGATTGATATGAGAGTTATACCTTTTTCTGACGACTTTTTAGCTGAATTTAAGAGGCATAACTTAGTTGATAAAATTAAGGAGATTCTCGTGATTACAGAACGATAATTTTATACGTTCACTTAGAAATGCGAGTGTCAAGTATGCTTGGTAGGATCGTAGTGATGCAGAGACAGCTCTGCTAATACTCAATTAGCTCAGTTGCATGTCCCCAAGTTCAAATGCTTTTGCGTTGCTGAGCCTTTGTTTAGGAGCATGCGATACTGGGGTTTTGAAGTCCACCTTTCCACACCATTTTTGAAAATAGCGGGACGATGGACGGATGATGGGATATTTAGGTTTTGGGAATCTATGAAGAATTATAGAAATAAATTGACTGTTGAAAGTACGCGGCGACTTTTACAAAATTCCTCATCGTATTTGGCAGAAAATGTTGGGGACTTTATTACATTTAGAAATTTAAGTTCCCTGTTTTTGATTTGGGCCGGACTTTTATTTAGCTCGTTTCTCGTATTCGTTTGCGAGTGGAATTTCGAAATTGTGAAATGGCTTTGTAAACGTATCAAATTTTACAAATGTTTATCATCATGTTCATTGGGAACATAGAATAAAGACCCAAGTTATTTGTCAATTAATTATGAACTTCATGTTACTAATAATTTATACTTGGGATTTTGGTACCAGTTTATTAGCATTTGGCGATGACGCATTGTAAGAGCCGTGTGAGGTCGACATCCCTAAGATTATGTCCATACGTTTTCGTCTATATTAAAATTATCCGTTGTGAGAGATTGGCTTTGGAAAGAGTTGAGGTATTCGTGACGAGCCTTGTACGTCGCAACATGTATAAATTAATTCATAGTCCATCCTCAAAACATGATTGTCAAATCTAACAAGTTTGTTTACATACATTTTAATCAAATTATAATTGGAATAGCCAAAGTGTTCATGTGAATTTGCTCATACTTTCTGGAAATTCTAATTTGATTTAAATTGTCCAATTCCTTTCATCGTAACATGAGCTACCTTGAAAAGTATTAAACCTGCCAATGCTTTCAATTTAATCCCAACCATATATTTCAATAATTTAAACTGAGCCGAATTGGCTTTATTATTTACCAAAATTGAAATCTTTAAGCTTTTCCCATGTACTAAAAATAATTTATTCCGTCTTAATATTTGGAATATTGGAATCTATAAACATGCATTTTAAGAAACGTCCAAGCTTAAAAAACGTATTGGTAAAAAATAAAAGTAGTCAACGTACAGGGTGGAATATGAATATATACAAGGGAAAAAATTGCTTGACCAAAATCTGCTGATACACGAGCATAACAAAGCGCATGACCTTCTTGTTACATGTCAAAGAATTCCAAGGGAACCTCCAGACTGCCTTTCGAAATTGATCCACGTACGCTACTGCCTGTTCAAATTAAATAGATCAAATTTTATACGCCCATCGTTTAATTTAATTTATCATTCCCTATGAAATCTTTGGGGCAATTTGAAATTTGAATGTTGAGTCGGTAAGAGTGGGCGCCAAAACCAAAAATCTACCCACTCGTGCAAATCTTTCAAGTCTATTCTTATTAGGGATTCCCACGGTTTTTGTAACATCAAATCCCGCCAACTACCCGCTTTCGGGCAATGGGCTTTTAATTAAGTCACGTTTTTCTGATTCGAAAATTCAAAAACCCCAAACTAGATTAAAACATGATGAAAAATGCTTACTTTTCATTGGCTTGGGTTCGCATAAAATAAACCCCAGCGCTTTGTTACAATCTTCATCCACGGTGTTTTGAACGTAGGACTTTTCACTGTAGTCGTATTGGACTGTGGAGAGGTAACACGACCCGTTCTCTGGCTTGTACCAATACGGACTCTGTATTTCATCTATACGAAAAAAAACCATGCGGGTATTATAATTTCCTAATCCTGGTCACTCGGACCTTTGGAACTTACATTGAAAACTGCTCTTTTCAAACTCGCTGTCTTTGCCCCAATAGTTTGTACCTTTTGAAACTCGTGAGAAGCCACTTGGGCACGGACCATGCGATCCGGGTTGCTAAATCAATTAAAACTAAAGCATCCTTAACAATTTCAAATTGAATTGAACTTATTTTTCTTAGCTTTTAAAACCAAAAGTCAACTACCTTGTAAGCACTTCGCGTGAAGTGATATTTTGATATAAATGGATAAAATTCTAGCATCATTTCATTTTGTTTTAGTACTTTGCATTTCTCTGTAGGATTTAAATTAAATTTATAATAATTTTAATATCAAAATCTAAAAAAAAAAAAAAAAAAAATTACTTGATTGAGAGTCTGGATGCTGGCAAATTACTCCCATCCGGTTTTCACAATTTTCTGGAGAAAGGACAAGGGAGCTGAGGGAACAATTACAGAAATTAACATTTCGGGGGAACTCCTCGTTATTCCAAGTGTACGAGACGCAAGTTTCAGAAATTTCTGTCCCTCGTTTCTGAACTTTTCTGGTCATGTTCTGCACCCTTGTGGACACCTCCCATCCATCCGGGTAGAGAAAACTTTTCGTCCCCACTTTGTATTTAACATCAGTCCAGAAAGAGTAAGACGTCACCTCTTCATTAACACAATCAATTCGTTTAAAAACATAAATCCTAAGTTCAAGAATTACATATGGAAAAATCTGCCTGCGCTTCATTGGAACAGTCTGAGAGTTATGGCGTGTGACCATATCGATAATACCGATTAGGCGAGAGTATGAAGGCGTATTAAACTATTATGGATATGGCCCTTAGCTTACCCCGCATCCAAGGTTTAAGGACTTGTGCCAGACAATCGTCCCCTTCTTTAGGGGAATACAGTTCCAAATTCTGCCTCTCACAAATCCCTTTGGCCGAGTCGTACGATTTCTATGCACAATTTCAACAATCAAACGTTCATTCATAACAAAAGATCAACACATCATCCTTGAAGATTTAACTTCAGTTAAAAGTATCCACTACTCATGTTAAATATCATTTTAATCAACTGGAGAAGGATGCCTTTAACTAACTTTAAACTTCAAGTACAAGCTGAACTTACAGGGACCCAAGAGACGATAAATCTCCTATCACTTAAAGGCCAAAACTCATTGAAATAGTATCCGGAACCTATTTCAGTATTTCAATTTAAAATTCAAAAATTTCAATAGTGATTTATATTAATTTAATGAGGTGAACAAACCGTCAATAAAAGGTGAGGTTGTAATTGGAGACTCCTTCATGTTATCACAAACAGGGTCTTCAGATTCACAGAGTATGTTCCCCTTCTTATTGCTTTTGCAGTCCCTCTCCCACCAAGCCGTGTGCATGGGACTTCAAAGCCAAAAATCTCAATCAATTAATCAACTTCAATTTCAAAATATTCAGAAACCCTAAAACCAATTAAATGGAACCTTACAATTGGA
Source organism: Agrenia bidenticulata (assembly GCA_034694785.1). Lineage (NCBI taxonomy): Eukaryota > Metazoa > Arthropoda > Collembola > Entomobryomorpha > Isotomidae > Agrenia > Agrenia bidenticulata. The sequence continues at coordinate 14,774 of JAQFYM010001224.1, read as the reverse complement.
CAAGTTGCTTTTTTGATTTTGGGAAAGGTAGAGGCATACTTAATGCTAAGCAATGCTCCACTTCCGGCTCCTTCAAGTAATTCCCCTGATTATCAAAAAAGTCCCCATAGCCCTTAGGCCTTGGGGGTCTGTAATAAAAGTTGCTGTAGTTGAGGCCTTTTTTCGTATCCTGCCAAACGTACGTTCCCAACTTCCGGTCAAATTTCCCATCCAGCCAATCTGGATTTCATTTATCTTTCAATTATATTTAAAATAATTCACAACTATTTAAAATAGTGACCTACACCAATTATCAATCCAGCCAAGGGGTCGAATAAACTTCTCCAACAGCCTTGAGACATAAACTTCCGTTTGAAGGTTGTCAATCTTGGCTAATTTAAGTCCCTGCTTCTTGCAAAAGTCCCGGCCCCCTTGCCAATCAACCCACCCTGCTTTCTTCTCGTTTTGAACTACATAAAACCTCGAAGTTCCTAGCCGGTGGATACTGGTAGTATCTTTTGGTCCACTACACCCTTTTTCAGGAACAACTGGGAATATAAAAAATACAATTAGGATGGTTTCACCATTATAAATATGAGTGTAAAGAATCGAAGGGTACTTTAAAACCCATTACCTTTAGTACCGCACTTGTTCTCGGATGGGAGTAGCCGACTGGGAGGGAAGCACTTATGGACTTCGGGTACAAAGATCATGCGGCCGTTGGGACAGTCGGGCTCCTTGTCATTGCAGTTGAAACAGGAGACGAGGTGGACGACAATGGTGTCCAATATTTTGCCAAGGGATTTTGTCCAGAAGCAGATTTGGTACTTTGTGCAGTCCTCAGGGTAAGGGACGTACACAATTTCCTCATGTTGACGCTCAGGGCATCGGTCAACAGCCCAGGGGTCATTAGGGCCGAAAAATGACCGAGAGATTTTATAATCCTTGAAATTCCACGCTTTTCCTTCCGTTGATTTTGATTGCCAGGAAAGGAAGAGAATTAAAATTTTGAAAGTGTCCATACCGAATTTAAGAAAAGGACGAGAAGGAATTAAAATCGGGTTTTGTGGATTAACTCGTTATTGTAGTTAGTCAAATTGTTGGGGGGTATTTTTGGAAATTTTAATTATGGTTAGTAATTGCTATTAACTGGGATTGTTTAGACTTGAGTTTAAAATGTATTGGAATGTGGAGCAAATCATTTTTTGAAATTCACTCGAGTATTGAAATCAATGCGAGTTTTATTTACCAAACATAAAGTAAATAAGCTTGAATGAAAGTATGCTAAACTAATTGTTAGGCTTAAGGATATTTTAATTTGAGTAAACATTATATTATTATATATAATTGTTAGTGAACGATTGTCCTTTTGTGTTTCAGTTCCTCTTACTTGGCTCGAATATGAAGGCTATGCAATTGTTCAACTATTTTCACAAGCTCTTTTCATATTTACTTTTAAAAATTCTATATTCTTGTAATAGTATTACAAGAAAATAGAATTACAGTATTACAGTAATACTATCTTTTATGAAGGCTTTAAGTTTTTTTCTATAGCCTTTATCTATCTATTCTCATCTTAGTAATCAATTCATAATTTTTTTTAAATCATTTAATAAACATAAATAATAAATTCTAAAAAATACCCCAATTATTTCTATCTCTAAAGTAAAGTTTTTCATAAACAGGATTAAAGTATATCACTATTTACAGAAATGTAGTTATTAATTAATTAATTAACTAATTAATCAATTAACTAATTAATCAATTAATAATTAATAAAATGTCATGACCTTCGTCACTCTTCGAATCATCTTAATCATTAAATTTTGAAATGATCTTACAATTTAAAACCCACAAACCAAAACCGCTTTAAAAAAATTGTCAATCCCACCAATAAAATCCACTAGGATTTTAAAACTATGCGGAGCCCTGCTTCTGTTTATACTGCTTAAATTCTGCATTTAAAATCAATAAAAATGTGTCTTAAAAAATCTCTATCCAAGGCTCAAGGCCATGCAACAAAAAATGCTTTGCAAGTCTCGATACCGCAGTACAAAGATTTCTAATACTTAATAAATCCATTGTATGAAAAATTGTCGTTAATCTACTTTTGCTTAATAATGGGATTTGCAAGACTGGAATTCCATTATTCCGTCTCTCCATTGTTGTTCCATCTCCATCTCCAGTTCCAATACAAACTTCCTCCGCTCAATTTGGCAAAAAAGTTGGCAACAAATTTACCAACATAAAATGGAGTTTTGGCAAACTTTCGTAGTGTTTTTGAATCTAGTGATCCTTGATAAATCGTATGGAATCGGACCCATTGACCCTTCACAAAATCCCATGAACACCCACGAATCATTCAATTCGCATCCGCAATTTAGGGGTCAATATGATTCGCACATGAAGCAAATTCAAGCCAATGTAGATCTTATCCATTCTTATATCGACGTTTTTGACCCCAAGCTCCACTCTGGTCACCCCTCTCCAAAATGGAACCAATGGTTCCAAATCTACACTAGCAATATAAGTCGAATCGCTGAGAAATGTCCTCCTAAAGGGATCTACGCCAGCTGGAATCCTGACCACAGGAGTGCCGTTCATGACCTCGTCTCACTTTATTCTGGTAAGTTTTAAAAACCGATTATTCGTCTTTTCATTTCGCATCTAAAATTCAAATTAGTTCAGCTGGCCATCTTAAACAATAATTGGCTAGAAATATATGTGTGTGTGTGTCTGTACTACTTTGCATGTGATGCCCATTTCTAACAACTAAATTAAGTTTCACAATGGCCCAAATGGAGCTCACTATTTCTGAAATCTCCGCGATGCCCATAATGGTGGCACCGATGGCTAGTCACTAACAATTGGGCGCCAACGTAAAATAGGGGAAAACATGGATTTTCTTACCTGACTAGACTTCGGTGCCCGCTATAACGGGCATCGCCTAGAATAAATAATAAGCCTTAGAACCCACCATTATGAGCATCAAAGAGACGTCATAATGGGGCACTGTGAAATTTTATCATATAAAGCATGCGCGGTAGATTCAACTGTACCGAGCATACACACACACACACAGATCCTTGGCGAATTCTTGGTTAGATTACCAATGAAATTATTAATTGTAGATAAGCCCGATCTTGAGAGCTTCTTGGACTTTTCAAAATTTGCAAAATCAAATGATCAGATCCATCCCCACGTGTGGTTCGCCTCTTTTCTCCGAGCCCATGGCGACAGATTGTCCACAGATGTGATGAGAGCGAGACCTAGCCCTATTGATCTCTTCCCTTCCGCCTTCTTCCCAGTTCAAGTGCTTTTCCAAAAAAATGCAGGTGCTCCAAGGGTTAAACGACAGCTAAATCCTTTCAGTAATAGCTTCTTCGGAAGCCCCCCAACTGACGGTCAACAATCAGGTATTAGTCCGATTAGCCCGATAGGTCCGGTAAGCAGTGCTCCGTCTCAGCAGGCCTCTCCTCCAGCTCAACAGCAGCAGTCTGCTCCAGCACCCACTACTACACAACCAGTAATCTGCTCTATAATTTCGTTGACATGTCTGTTGGTTTGTATTTATACTTCTCCGTAACTACTGGATAGATTTTGAACCTGATTAAATTGTTCGATTCATTAGACCGAGACTGTCAGATTTGAATTTGTCGTACTGTCGAAAAAAAATAAGTCTGGACTTTTAATTATGTTTTAAGACTCGACTCATCCTAGTTGCTAGTTTTAAATTTAATAAAACATACCAAATTAATTTAAAATTCAAAGCAAAGGGGTTTGTGATTGTAAAACAATTTAATGAATGATTTTAGAGTTGTGTGGTATTGGACGAACGATGGGGGCAAGACAACGGGGTGGAAAACGCGTTGTGGTATTTCCGTGAAGATATTCAGCTCAATGCTCATCACTGGATTTGGCATCTCCTTTTCCCAATTTCCACAAGTCGGGCCATTTCAAGACGTGGAGAATTCTTTTCATTCTTCCATCATGACATATTAGCAAGGTTGGCTAACTATACTAAATTATAATTACATTTATTATCCACATCAATGGCAAAGATTTTTAAATGTAATCATTTTTATAAACTTACAGATACACGAGCGAAAGAATTGCAAACGGATTTCCTTTCCCAACTCCAACGCCCTTGAGCATACAATTCGACACGATTGTCGACGAAGGTTACAATCCACACTTGGTCGATGGAATCTCCACCAGCTTGTGGGCTCCTCGTCCCTCCAATCTAAGAATATCTGTAAAAAACATGCAGAATATTTTTTTAATTGTTTTGAAATTTTAAAATGCCTTCAGTTTACGCGAATTTTCGAATTATTGTTCAAACTATACTGTCTGGTTTGCTGGAAGTCTTCCACTTTACTCTCCACGGCAAACAGCTGTCATGGGCCATTCACGTAGAGCGGATATTTTTGGAAGTAATGCCAAATAAGAAGTTCCAATGAAGTTTTTACCCGAACGGTCCATGACACATGACAGCAGTTTTTCATGGAGAGGAAAATGAAAGCCTTCGAGCCAACGAGACAGTAACTCAGATATTTTTTCAGGACGGAGTTGGAAATAATCCATGGATTCAGAGCTTGCTTAGAAACATGACCGTTTATCGGGATCGTGTTTTTCAGGCTGTTTCAACAGGAACGGCTTATCGGGTATTAAAAAAACACTGGAGAATTTTAAAGTTTAAATGTAATGTTTTTAATCCCCTCCAAAAAATAATCAGAGTGACGGACAAGGAGTGTCAATTAATAACGGTGGAGATTTTATTAACATACTCGGGGAAATGACGGAAGCATCCAGATTCTCCATGAACTCGTGGTACTACGGCCAGACTGGGTTCCATAATGACGGACATTGGGTCATGGCTAATATCATCGGAAACTTTCCACCCGTACGCTTCAGAAATCTTAATTGTTTTTTTTGAACATTTAATTTATATTTTTCATTTTAAATACTGCAGGGATCACTCGGTGTCATGGGTCACTCGGCCTTAGCCCTAAGGGACATGGCATTCTTCCGATGGCATAAATTCATTGACAACATATTCATGGCTTATAAAGCTACTCATCTGCCCCGATATGACAGAACCCAGGTGAGTTCATTTAATTTTTAATAATAAATTCGGACTGGGTTATGGAAATGGGTTATGTGTACGGAAATAACCCACCGATTATTGCCCACCTCATAATTTACCACTCGTGATAATTAATTACCCTCTTGTGACAATAATAACCAGACGCCGGATAAATATTTATGAAAAATCGCCAAAATATTTATTTAATATTTATGAAAAAAGGCTGAAATATTTATTTAAAAATATTTTTTTTCTAGTTTCAATCAAGCAATTTTTAAGCTATTAACATAGTTTGATATCAATATGAGTACTATCGTTACTAAACTAGCCTTGTGCAAGTTCAAAGTGGGAAATTAGCTCCATTTCCAAGTTTTCTGGAGTCAAATTACTCCTTCACTCAGTGAGCAAGAACTTGTGTATGCTGAAACTGTGTTCATTTTCTACGGTGGTAATCTAGTAATCGGGGCAGTGTTTCTTAAAAACCACTTTTTGGGCTAACATACCAACTGGTATGGTATTAATGGTGTAAGTGGTTTTAATGGGTTTTAGTGGTTTTAATGATATTATTGGGGCAATGGAGAACAGCAGTTTTTATGACTTTTGCATTAAAACCACTACAGTCATTAAAACCACTAAACTGAATGTGGTGAATACCATTAAAACAACTCATTAAAACCACTTAATTATAACCACACTCTGAATCGGGGCACCATCGATCTGGATTACATTCTCGGCATGAAGGTCCTTTATTCAGTATTTTTTTAGACCAACTTTATCTCTGTTATGTCTTACCATTTTGAATTAGAAATTTAACGTAATATTTATTGAAATTAAAAAAAACAAATTTTGAGGACTTATTCTTACCAAAAACTTAATTTATCTACGCAAAAAAGAGGTTTTTTAAGAATATTTCTATTAAAAAATATATTTTTGTAAAAAACCCCAAAATATTTACGTAAATATTTAATATTTACGAAAACCCGAAATATTGAAGAATATTTAAAAATATTTATGAATTTCCGACACCCTGGGGGTGTGCCATGACCATTTCATGAGGTTTGGTGAAGTTTGGAAACATTTTGAAGAAGTCATAAATAAATAAATATCCGCCGTCTGATAATAACACTAAAATAAATCTCAAATAAAATACGGTGCACGGAAATAACCCACCTGTGACCAAAAATCCCTCATCATTTACCACTCGTGACAATTACCCACTTGTGACAATGATAACACTCTTATTTAAATACCAAGGTTTCGACTATACTCATTCCTTGTGATTATGATTCCAGGGTCCGTTCCCCTTACTCTTCGCGGGGGTAACTGTCTCAAGGGTCAGTGTTATCCCAACTGTTTCCAGTAGGTCAGTGAATTTACTTCGCACTTTTTGGAACACCCACAACTTCAATGTCGAGGGTGGTTTGGATTTTAATTCCCTGGACCAAACACAGCGGCCACAAAATCTTCAAGTTTGTGCTAAACATCTTGACCATGAGGAATTTTCTTATCAAATTAATATCGTATGATCAGTTTCAAATTTCAAAATTTTTTTGGTCGCTGATTTTTTTTATTTTTAATTCCCAGTTTTTTTTTGATTCCCGGGTTTTAGGTCAGTGAGCGCCCTGCAGCGGCGATTGCAACAGTACGAATATTTCTGGCACCAAGATTTCGCTCCGCCGGTACGCAAAATCGATTTACTTTTGAGGAGCAGAGGTCACTGTTCTTTGTCATGGACATTTTCCCAACTACCCGTAAGTTTAAAGGTCACCCAAGGTTATTTCAAATTTTTTTTATTTATGAAATATTTGTAAATTGAAAGTACAACCCGGAAATAACGTAATCAACCGTCGGTCAATCGATTCAACGTTGACTGCAATCTGGCCGCGGTCAATTGAGCAGCTTCGACTTGGTAAGTTGACCTCATGACCTCCAGTGCTAATTATTTTCAACCATTAAATTTAATTAAGTAGTTAGTGACATTAAATATAATAATTAAATAAGATGTTCAATCGGGACGGAGAGTGATGACGGACTGCGGCTGTGGCTTCCCTCACCACCTCCTTCTGCCCAAAGGAACTGAGAGTGGAATGACCTATGACCTCTTTGTAATGGTCACTGATGGCTCCATAGATCAAGTCAATGGGGGAATGACCTCAAGTGGACCTGGACAGTGTACTCCTTCATTTGTTCACTGCGGGGCTACGGGGTTGGACTACCCGGATGGACGTCCCATGGGATATCCGTTTGATCGGAGAGCCCTGTTGACTCAGAACCGGGAGACTGCTAATCTCGAAGAGTTTGTTGCAAGTGTAACCAACATGGCTTCCATTCCGGTAAAATATTTAATTTTAATGTCTCAATTAAAATATTCAATTTTAAAATAATGCAAGTCTTATTTCGAATTTCGGATTTTAGATCGTTATCCAGCATCAAAACATCTTAATTGCCTGATTCATTCATTTCTCGGACTTCAAAAATCGCTGATAATCCTGGAATTCCTGGAAATTAAAATTTGAGAAAATCCTGGATGTTTTTTAATTTCAAACTAATATCCAGAAACCAGGAGGTTGCACAGTCCCAGATTTTTCCCATGCCCACCCAATTCATTACTCTCTTAAATATTCAAACTTTTAATGATAATTAAATATTCGGTCCATGATTTAAAACCACATGATTTTATTGAAATTCAATTTCCCATAAATTTTAAAATCTAATTCATTCAATTATAAAAAGCTGAACACGTCGTCCAAGTAGTTTTTGAACAGGTCGGTGGTTCTCCAACATGAGCTTCCCCATGCCATCATTAACTCTTCTAAAAGCAGCCACATCCGAACTGGAAACGAACCTCGGCTTCTCAAACACGTACCAGTTCACATTCTCATAACACCCGGGAGATGTAAGTGACCCCTTGTAATGATACATCCACTCTTCACTCACGGGTATCAAAGCGGTCAAGTCCAAGTACTCTTCAATCTTCTCCCAGTAAGAATGCTTGTCATGGATCAAGTCCAGGTTCCGGACCATCGGGGCCAACATCGGACTGGGCTCCAGCAACTCCGAAGCCTGGAGTAATATCGCCACCACTGCCACACTATTCGGATTCCCGGATACGATGGCTCAGAGAGTGACTTGTACTTGGCAAGGTAGTGGACAAAGTGGATCTCCATGGAGAAGCTGTTCCCATCCACCAAATGTTCGGACCCAACCTCGTCAGTCTTGCCCCAGTTTAAATGAGCATTAGAAAATTTGTACTTTGTTTTGGAAATGCCGTTGCCAATCGGTGGACAAATCAAAAAGTCAGACTTGAAGAATGAACTCAGGGATTTATAACTGGAGAATGTGTGAGAATCTCTACCCACCAAAACAGCTTCGTAAGACTCAACCGTTTTGCATGTTAGTGGAAGTTTGCATAATTAATTAACTAGCAAGTCAGTAAGTAGTAAATTTATTCCCTTTATTTATTTAAGTTCTCAAGTGCAGATTTCAATTGACTTGAGTCTTGAATCTTAATCCAGTCAAGTTAAGTTTCTTACCAAAGCTAAATTGCTTTAGAAGAACACGAGGGACAGACAGACACAGAAAACCTTAAAACCCCCAACTTATGTTACAAATTTAAACTTACTGTCTACATTTTGATTTCAAATAGTTTCGGGTATTAATATCTTTATATCTTTGAGTATGTCAAATTGTCAACTATACCTAGGATTAATTTTGAAAGGTTCAAATGCATTTCATGAGCTTTGGTGTGACTGGCTATACAGAGTGAGACTAAAAACATCTTGAAACCTCTTGTGAGATAATGTATTTATAACATGATATGATGATACCTTATATAGTTACTAATTAAAGTATGATTCCATTTTCCAAACCTATAAACACCATGGCTGGATATCCTCAATGAATTGCCAATTTTTGGAGATTCAGAGAGTGTAAATGTGGACCTCTGACGCAGCCTTGAAAATGGTCAAAGAGCTATCATACTTTAATTAGTATCTATAAGAAGGTGTCATGTTATAAATAGATTATCTCACAATGTCATCCCAATGAGCATTTTAAACCTGGACTTTCCCCATTTGTCCTGTAAATAGGGAGAGAGTGAAGATTATGATTTAAATCTCAAAGGGTTCATTCATGGATGAGATTTTTATTATGAAATTCAGCATGTCATTCATTCATGATTAAGATTTATAGTGGAGATGTTTAAGAATGTGTAAATCCTACGGTTCTATGTTCATTATAAATGTCATCATTTCATTATTAGACTTTTATTCCCTTTAATAAATTTTATTATTTTAACTTATGTTTCGAGCTAGTTTATTTTTTGCTCCTTTTTTAATGCTCCTTTTTTTAACAACTTTGGAGCACTTTAAATGATTTTTCAGGAGGAATAAAAAACACAAGATTTTTTGTAAAAAAAGGGGCGAAAATATAATTTAGAATTTCACAAACCTCAAAGTCAGAAGCTATCAAATATTAATTTTGCTGGATTCGATAGTAAAAGTCTTGTATTGGGAATTTACATAATTTAAGTCCAAACACGATCCGTAGACAAAGTTAAAACATAAAAAAGCTTGAATTGGTTTACAAAAAAGTTTCAAAAGTTTGGCTAAGTTTCATAAAAAATCCCAATTCACATCAATCCTATTCAGGTAGAAAATAAAGTTATGAAAAACTTGACTTGACCTTTTGAAGGTCGAGGGTCAACTTTTTCCAACTCGTCGTAATTTAAAATCTGTCCGTCTTGATCTATTAAATCGAATATGCTATTCAGCTTGAAATCGATTTTGTAGTTACAGAGGAGTAGAAATAGTAGCACACATTGCACAAAACTATTACAAAGGCTATATTACCCAAGCATAAGACTTAGACTCATCATTTCTATTCTGATACTTAAAAATAATTCCGTCGTTTAGTTCGGTTTTGTGGCCGAGCATTTGTTTTCTTGCACGCAAAACTCAATAGAAATCCAAATCTTTATAATCGAAATCCTAAAAACCGCTTCATTTTTATTCATAATGTGGCTATGATTATTCAGTTGAACTTATGTAAACTTTATTTCAATCAGCCCTTTTTATTACTATACCTTGGAAATATAATTCTTGTGCAGGAGGACACAATGTTCACAATATACTGTTAAACTATGTATTCAAAAAGACAATGCTACATTCCAAGCCGGGAAAAACTTGTTATCCTTAGTTCATTTGCTATTTTAGACAAAAACTGCAGTCTACATATTTCTCAAAAGCATCCTAAACAAAATTGGCCAGCAATATTTGTGTGTGGGCCTTTCACACTCTGAACCTTGTCCCCACTCAATGATAAAGTTTCTATGGGCCCCAAATCTTTAATTCTCACTTACAACTACTCAACTCTTCCCCGTTTTGTCGGGCACCGATGGGAGGTCAATAGCATTTTTTACCTATTGAACTTAATGTTTTGTAAGAAAAGCCCGTTGTAAAGAAACCTTCCAATTCTATTAGCAATTCAATCAATAAGCCAAATTCTAATGTGGACCTTCTGAGACCGTAGAATTCGAGCCACTTGCTCTTTCTACTTTGAGAGGAATATCGAATATTTTTAAACTCTAAAGAATCGAACAAATCGCTTGAAATGATAGGAATTATAGGAATCTTACTATTCCTCCCTGACTTGTCCCAAAGTTCGAGCCCACTCCTCCCTGTTCCACCATTTCTGAAAACTAGTAGAAATTTCTTGAATTTATTTCAAAATTGCGCTCTCACTTTAACTTTTGAAAATTTTCACACGGACCAAAATCAGCTTTTCTATTTCTTTGAAACCCTTAGCCCGGTTTTGTTACAAGAAACGTCTGCGTTGATGAAGAAGCCAAGTCCACCCCTAAGCTCTTCAAAACACACAGCCGGTTGTGGACTCATCTCATACAATTGGATTGGAGTGACGATGAGTTTCGAAAAGTTGAAAGCCTCTTAAAGCGCATTTCATTTATAAGACAAAACCCGAAATACATTTCATTTCTCTTGTCCACCAGTAACCAAATTAGTATAAAAAATCTCGACATATTTCTTGGTCAAAATCGGCTTCAACAAATCACACTAACCTCTACATATTTTGTGCTTGAAACAGGATACGATTCATCATCATCTCTATTCCTTATTAATTTGGTCGGTAGGAAAGAAAATACAATTCAATTCCTGACACCCTTGGAATCTCATCACGTGTCATCCCTCAAGTCCTTAGACACGAAATGGATGGAGCTGATCACCGATCTACAAGATGGCGAAGTTTGCTGTGACGCTTACAACGCGGACTTTGTACTGGAAGACTTGAGCTTGGTACTTAACTACAGCCGGACATCTGACACCGGTGCTTCGATAGGGAAAGTTTGGAGGGGTCACATGTCCAGTGACCAAGCCAAGGATCAATTTTTAGAACCTGGTAATAGTCGTTGGTACTGGATCCCACATGCTTGTTATTATAGTTATTTCAGCTTCGCCCTCTTTTCAAATGTCCGAAAGTACGAGTTCACAATGCTTGCCAAGCCTTTTGATTCTATTATTTGGATTAGTTTGGTCCTATCGTTAGTGTGCATGTCCATTTTCGTGTTCCGAGTCACAATGACATTTAAATCCAAGAGTACTTGGATGGATCTAATCATTTCTGCTATCTGGACTACGGGGATGCTTTTGGAAACTTCTGAAGGGTCCGTAGCTAAGAAATTAGGTAGGGCTAGAGGGTCAAACACACTGATAATTATTTGGCTCTTCATGGTTATAGTGATATCAAATAGTTACAAGGGCTCCATGTACTCGTTCCTTATGCGGAAGATTTATCCAAGTCTCCCAAAAACGGTGGAGGAGCTTTCAAGGAGCGACTTGAGATCTTTTACCCTCCAAATAGATTTGAAAGATGGCGTGTTGAAGGACGTCAAAAGATATCAGCCACATTTAGGGATAACCATTTCTAAACTTGAGGAGAAACTGACGGTGATAGAGATGAAAGACTTCACGAGGTTGTTGACAGGTTTCACGGAGGACAAGCTTTTGAAAATATTGAATCTCAAAGAGCCCCAACCTTTTGCTGCTTTTGAGCGGAAAAATACGTTGGAGTTTTTTGTCGGGGCTATGGGTACGTTTACGGATTATTATGTTGTCGAAAATAGGGACAGTACTATGGAACAAATATTTCTGCGACATCCTTGGAACGCTTATAGAAATTTCTTTCTCACTGCGTTCATTCCGTATTTGAAAGGCTTTTCCGAGTCTGGGATTTTGGATTGGAAAATAAGAAAGGATTGGGTTCAATCTAAGAGCTTTTTTTTTAGTGAACTGGCTGGGAAAAGTTCAAAGGTCAATTACTACGCTTTTTTTGCGTTATGTAATGGGGTAAAAAAAAGTGGCGCTCAACAGCCACAAAAAATGAAACCTAGCACCCTTTTCATCGTTTGGTTTTTGTATATCTCAATGTTGATTTGCGCAGCGGTGGCATTAGCTTTTGAGTTAAGCTTGGAAAGAATAAGAACTTCTCTGCCCGGGAAAAACAGCGGTAAGGTTTTAAAACCTAAGAAAATGAATAGCGTCATTGAGAAAGCCAGTGAGGAAGAAAATAGTCCGGAAAAATGCGAGGAAGGGAAACTTGGTTCCGTTGTAAATCCGGTAGATGGAAATGCTCAAAATGCAGTAATGTTGAGATAGAACTTTGAATTGTCTCCAGTCGTAATTTAGCAATTTTTGAGACAGTCTAGCAAATTTTATCGTAACTCATGAGCAGGAAATAAAGAAATAATTTAACTAAATATTTCAAAGAGATTTAATATGCGAAAAATCGTGTTTTATCATTACTTTATAATAGTGATATTACACTGAAACTTCTAACTTAAAATCATCAATACGTTTAACAAATAAGAAAATCAACTAAGTTTGAACTTTGTGGAAGTGTAGATGCTACCCATGTACCTGCGACATTTATGGCCGGACATTTATGCCTGGAGAAATTTTTTAAAGCGACAAATTATTCCTCCAAATATTTTCATTTAAAAATTTCAAAGGTAGCTCAGAAGATTTATTACTCAAGGAGAGGACAACTTAATCAAACAATCCAGCTTCTAACAATTCTTTATTAAAATTCATAATTAATTGGTAAACCCTGTTTCAAGTTTTTTTTAACTAGATAACATAGTTTACAAATACCTTGGGGTACCCAATACCTTGTACCATTATAAATCCTTTTAAATGTTAAAAAGAGTTGAAAAAAAATCATAGCCACTTGATAAGCAAGGTTTTTTATTTCTTTCAGAAAATCAATTTTCTGATCACATAGTTTTGGTTACACTTAACTTAAGCAAAACTTTAACCCTTAACGCTCAAAATTTTGAATAAATCATTTACTATTGGCTCACATATTTCCTATTGATTTTCCATCAAATATAAAAGGTAATCAATTTTTAAAAGACTGCGATTAAAATCCATTAAGGAGGACAACGTCAATCCGCCTATTATTAACATTTTGTACAGGTCGATGATTCTGAAGCAAAGGCTCTCCATCCCCATTATTAATGCTTCTGAAAGCCTGGACATCCGATTTAGAAATAAAACTCGATGTTTGAAAAACATACCAATTCACTTGCTCATTACAAGTCAGGGTGGTCAAAGAGCCCGGACAATTATACAAAAGGTTATTCATCTGTGGAACCATCGTAAAGTCCAAGGGCTCGTCAATCTTCTCCCAATAACTCTCACTGTCTCGAACCTTATTCAAATTATTTACAATAGGTGCCTATTCTATTTATTCTAAACTACTTTGTGACTTAATTTTGATCAAGTGTAATGACCTATTAGGTGAGGTAACTTGGTGTCAATAAACAAACAAACAAACAAGGTGCCAAGGCTTGATTCGGTCTCGACAAGTCTCCCACTTGAAGGAAGATTCCCACCACCGTCAGACCGTTGCTGTCACCAGATGCAACAGCATCCGTCACCGACTTGTACTTGGCGTTGAAATGCACTAGATGGAGCTCCATTGAAAAGGCCTTCCCCTCTACTCTATGCTCCGACCCGTTGTTGTTCGTCTTGCCCCAGTGGAAATGGGCGTTGGAGAAGGTGTAATTCGTACTGATCAGGAAGAAACCTGGCGAGGGCATCGCGAAGTTCAGGTTCACCGAGTGTCCGTTATTCGGGAGGAAGAAGTAGTCGGCCTTCAAGTTTTGCCGACCTCTTCCCGGTTTTACAAGTCCCGTTTCATACGCTACTGTTATGGTCACAGCTCCGGTCACTATAGAATATATAATATATAAATAATAAAAGAATAAAAGATTTGAACACTGAGGTGGCAATATTACAGATAAAAATGAGTTTAAAAACATTATATTTCTAATTTATAATTTATAAGATTGAAAACTCGGTAGATATTTTACGAGATGGATCCCGTTGACTTATTCATATCCTGATTTCTTCATTAATTAGTATGTGTCTCTGGTTAGTTTGTTCTGATAGTTGAATATTTAAATCGTATCGGTTATATACTAAATTGAAAGACTTCTCTGAGAGAAGTACTCTGTAGTTTTAATTTTTTTCGAGTCAGAATGTCCTCATTAAAGCCATCAGGGATTCGTCAGCTGGTGCTACTAAACCTTCATCAACTACAAGTACAGGGGCCAGTCCCAATGCTTCTGGAACTGCTCATACGCCCCATGCCGCAATGTCCAGGATCCCGTCTTCCAGTGGAATTAAGAGAA